>VCJN01002143.1:0-210481 GCA_006384855.1 Tetraselmis striata | reverse complement strand
AATGAGAAAAGTCTAGGCACTCGGTTGACCGGTCGAACGTCCTCGTAACCGGGCTCTGCTCTTTGCAGTAGCTATGGCACCGCGAGGTGGTCGTCCGCCTCGTCACTCGCGGATTTTGCTCCGACACGGCCGCTATGGATGTACTCTAGCAAGTCAGGGCGCAATGTAGAGCTGCATGTCGGCTGTCTGGCAACGCGCTGGCCGAATCTAGATAGAGCCACATGTGCTCCGTCTCCATCGACACCACGTCCACGAGCCGTCAATTGGGCCAACGACGACGTGTGCTCGAGCAACGATGTAGAATGGGCATGTACGTCTGCTTGAAGCGATTTGGGCGTCGGCCGGCTACGGGGTCTTCTCCATCTGGCATGGTGGCGCACGGACGTCCGGAACTACACACATGGATGGTGAGCCGGGTGTGATGGTCTTGAAACAACGGTTACGAGACAAATATCGCGGTGTGTAACATAGCAAAACTGGAACATGGGAGGCTCAAGTGTTGCGGCCACTTTCATGCCTACTCGTGATTCACACGGACGGGCACACCGTCGGTTGAGCTAGTAACCCGTACCACTTCGCAGCACATGTAGCATTAAAAGTAGTTTGGAAAGGAGGGAACCCTACAAACTTGTTTATATCATAACATGCCATACGGGGACTTTTGTGTCATGCTGTACCGTGGCTTGGATGTTGCCACAGCAGTAGCTGCACCACATTGTTCTAAACTAGTTTATGTGATTTCTTTCAATGTACGGAATATCCCTTGCGCGTGCCGGTACCGCGCGCATGCGCGCGCATGTATGGGTCGGTCAGCAGGGCCACCACTTGGCTCCACGGCGGCCGACCGGTCCGCTCTCCTCTGTTGTGGCACGCTTCATCGAGAGCACCATAGCAACGTCGAGGCATTTTTCGCCGCGTAGGGCGCTCGTCTCCCGCCATCGTACCATGTATGGTGAGCGTGGCCCTTCCCCCCCCCCCCCCCCCCCCGGCAAGGAAAAATCCGCTAGGGTTTGTGTTGTTCATCGATGCGCGCCGCTAGCGACGCGCTAAGTAGTACACGCGAAACGAGCTGCTGATTTACTCGCCCAACGCGAGGAGAGGGACGAAGCCGCAGCGCTTCCCCCACTCAGCGAAATAAGGTCCAAGCCCTTCGACGCAGTGTCGAACAAGAGTATCCCATGGCTGCCCTCTCCCGTGTAGGCATGGCTCGCTCCATACTGACCCCTAGTCGGGCCTAGGTGGCCGAGATGCGCTCGATTGGGGCCCATGCCGGCGCATGCCCGTCGTCTAGTTTCAAATACAAAGTAACACTCCACTGCTTGTCGCCAAGTCAGTGCCCAGTTACACATGGCTACTCCCACGCCGCGGCACTTCTGCTGTGCCGCGCATCGGGACCCTGACGCCGACGCGGAGAGGGCCAGCAGGTAGAGCGACATGGCGCTATGTTCGCCCCCTCACGGCATCCATCGCGCCGAATCATGTACCGTCCGACTCCCCCTTATGAGACATCGTGTCCGTCGTAATATCTGTAACCGGCAAGCCGAATCGCCGTGTTCTCAACATGATCTCTAGAAGTGTACGCGTTCCGTTTCTAGACGAGCTTGCCCCCCCCTTCTTTTCATCGGGGGGGTATCAATGGAGGCGGGTGCAACTACTCTGGCCCAACTGAAGCTTATGGACGCTGACTTAGTTCGCTACTTGGCCGTTGGAGCTTGGGAGCGAGGCTACTGCACAAAATGCTGGGTGTGCCGGCCGTTCTTGGTTCCTAAGGCCGGAACAAACCAATGGAGGCTCATCATTGGCCTCCGCCCCCTGAACTGCTACTGCGAGACGCGCGATCTTTCGTTCGAGACGCTTTCGCATTTACGCAATTTTGCGCACCTTGGGGATTACATGATGCAGGCGGACCTGCTGCATGATGAGGACCGGGCATGATAAGGTTACGCGGTTGGAATCGCCCTTGAAAACGCGGACTTCTTCACCATCGATTCCCGCGGCACTTCATACCGGCTAGCTCGCCTTCCTATGGGCTGGTCTTTGTCCCCTTTCTACTTCTGTCAGTTCATCAACGTCCTCAGTTGGGCATTGCGTCGTAACCCGGCTGACGCAGACGGCACACGGTCCCCGACGCCGATTTGGCCTACGCATATTGCCCTTATGGACGATTCCTGCTTCCAGCTCGGACTCATGCTGAGGCCATGTGGCAACGCGACTACATCGAACGCCACCTCTCCGGGTTTGGCATGTTGCGCAACCCCAACAAGGGCGGCTGGGAGTCTACTACCCAGAAGTTCGTGCATCTAGTGTTAGAAATTGACACGTCGGGGTCGAAATTTTATCGTGCGCCCGCTTGAGAAACTCGTTGTCATCGCTCGCAAGGCAAAACGCCCGATCCATCGAGTGAAACGTGACCTTCGGTGGCTGCCCGCTCGCGAGTTGGCCGCCCTCGCGGGCAAGTGCCAGTTTCTCTACTTGGCCATCGCCCCTACCCATTTCTACCTCCATGAGCTGCATGACGTGCTCAAGACTCGCGACTCTTGGTCCGCCCCCGTAAAGCTCACCTGCTAGCCCAAGAAACGCTAGCTCGAACGTGACCTGCAATGGTTAGTGGGTGTGCCAACGTAACACAGCTGCCGCGCCCCATTAACCGCCATGTCGAAACCGGCTACTTGCACGGTCGTCGACGGTTCGTGGTACGGTTTGGATGCCGTTCTGAACGAACACCACGAAGTTCGCGGTTTTTGGTACGACGATGACCGCTATGTGCACAATACGTACCCTGAAAGAAATCAAAGCCGTCCGTTTGGCTATGGAGCCTTACTTCCTCCCCATGCTCCGCAACCGTCACATTCGCTTGCACGAGGATAACCAAGCGGTTTTCGGCGTCCTCACCAACCTCATCACCTCTCTCTCCTCGCGCCTCATGGTTGAGCTACGGCAAAATATGGTACCTCATGGAGACACATGGCATATTACGCTTTCCGTTCGCTACATCCGTTCCGCGGCGAATATATGGGCTGACTGCCTCAGTCGCGAGATTGACTGCTGCGACAACAGGCAACTCAACCCGCGTCGATTCGCCTCGCTCGGTGTTAAGTGGGGGCGCGTGCACCATCGACCGCTTCGTGACGTCCGAAAACGCCCTCCTGCCCCGCTACAACGCCCGTTGGCGTGACTACCCGCGGTGCGAGGCCGTCGACGCCTTGCACCTCTCCGACGATGTACGTAATTGGTGTAATAACCCCCACTGGAACCTCATCGGCAATCCGGTCTCCAAAATGAAAGTCCAGTGGTGCCCCAACCATCGTCATTATTGTTCCCCTACTGGCCTGACAAAGCTTAGTACCCGCTCCTCTCGGAGATGTGCTCCAACATGCGCTCCTAGAAACCGCGCCGCGACTACCTCTTCATCTCGCTGGCCCGTCGTTGCCTTATTCAACATTCCCTCACATGACCCCTGCCCGTGGCCTGCTGCTCGTTGCATTTTCTAGTCGGCAAACAAGGCGTTTCTGTTAAATGTTCTAAACTAGTTTTTTGTGGATTTTCTCAAGGTACATGATAGCCCTGTCACGGCGCTCGTAGCGCGCGTATGCGTACGGCGGCATGTTCACGGCGGCTCGTCAGGGCGGGCCACCACATGCCTCCACGGCGGACGACCGGTAGTCCACTCTTCTTTGCTGTGGCACGCTCCATTGAGCGCACCACAGCCCCCCCCCCCCCCCCCCCCCCCCCCCCCCCTCCCCTCGGTGGGCTTGTTTAGTGGTCATATTGAGAATTATAGAGGTTTGAAATACACGGGGGCTAAGTACGACGGGTTTTACCCGACGTTACAAATTTCGCCGCCCGCGGCTATATAGTACGCTATAGCCGTGTTCCCACGTCCGTCCTCCATGCGCAACGTCCTCTTGCACGAGGACAACCACGCGGCATGTCACGTTCTGTCGGGCCTAACCTTACGCTCGCCCGAGATGATGGCTGAGCTGCGAGACTGTGTTGCTTGTTGGACTTGCACTGCATCCACATGCGCGGCCGGTACATTCGCTCGGCAGCGACGACTGGCAATTTGACCCCCTATTGATCTCGAAACTTATGAGTCGGTTCGGCCCTCACTCCATCGACCGCTTCGCGTCCGCCCTCAGCATCCTGCTCCCTCGCTACAACGCGGCGTAGATGGACCCGCCTACGTGCGAGGCGGTGGACTCGTTGCACCTACCGGATGCGGACTGGCGCCGATAAACAATTGGTGCATCGCACCTTGGCCCCTGCTACCAGACCTCGCGCAGAAGCCGCAACAAAGTGGCGCAGCGGGGACCGTCGTCGCGCCGCGATGGGAGGGCAAGGTGTGGCACCATGCACTCACCGGGATGGCAGCGGAGGAGCTCACGGTGTCGCCGCGCGCCGGTTTATTCCGTCCGGGGCGGCAAGAAGGGCGAGGTATTATCGGCAGGTCTCACCGGCCCGTGGTTGTATTCCGCGTTCCCTTCGTGCATGGGTATACTTGCGCCGAGGGACCGCGAGTGCTCCGCTAGTGCTACGCTGGTGCTACGCGAGTGCCCTGCATCCGGGCAACGGCCATCAACTACCGGATGTACGTGCGGCACCGGTACGAACTACAACGGTGAAGTACCGTGTCGAGGTAGTCGCGAGTTGTACATCACTGTGGGCTGATTCGATGCGACCGTATATGACACGGGTGCTAGGGTCTGACACCCGGGGCGCCCAAACCCTGGAGCTCCTATTAGCTGCGTGGGCGCCGGCCACTGCGGCATCGTACGCTACTTGCATGAAGCAATATTATCGTTTCTCCGAGGAGGAGCAGCGGCCGGCCCTGGCGGCAGACCCCGGGACTATGGCACGGTACGTCACGTGGTTGGGCAACATGGGGACGATCAAGGCCTCCAGCCTGCAGCCTTACCGGTCGGCCGTGAACACCTTCTTCAAGGACCACGGCCGGGAGCCGATGGCTCTGGGCGATCTGGTGGGCATGGTCCGCAAGGGTCTTGCAGCGTCACAGGTGACGCTATACCCCGAGTTGATGCGGGCCCCGTTGCCCGCGCGTGTGGTGCTGAGAGCTCTGGCCATGGCAAATGACCTACGGCTGGAGCTGGGACTTAATTGGGGCACGGGCCCGGGTACTGTGGTACGCGTGAAGCTGCTGTTCCGCGCCAGCCCGGCAGTCGTCGTACTCTATCAGTTATTCTGCCGCGGAGGAGCGGGAGTGAAGTGTCGTACGGGAGACCTCGCGGTCGGCCCGGACGGTGGAATCCTCCTAAACTACCATCGTGACCGGGAAAGGCCAGCGTGGCGCGGATGCAAGCAAGAAGTTGTTGTGTCACCCGCCAGCATCAGCCCGCCATGCCGACATCGCGGAGCTGCTGCGCTATTTCGATGCCGCCCGTCAGGTGTTCGCCGGAGGGCGTGTGCCAGTGGCTCGATGGGCCATCAACGAGCGAGATGGGCAGGCTAGGTGGGCGGCTGACAACCTCACAAGCTGGCTGCAATTGGTGCTGACATCCGTGCAATTGGTGCTGACAGCCGCCGCCCCGCCAGGCGGGGTTCGCGTGGACGTCCCACTCCCTCCGGAAGGGGGGCACTACAGCCGCGTACGTGATCGGCATGATGATGCAAAAGATACAGTATTTCGGCGGCTGGGCGATGGAGTCCAGCGTGGTGCTCGATTACATCGACCAACAGTGTTGCCGTGTCCGGCAACATGGCACCTCTTTGGCTGGATGACCCTATGGGGCGGTCAATCAGACATGCTGCCACGTCAAGTGGCGACATGATGGCAAAATTGAGAGCCCCCTGCTTTGCTGATGTTCATATTCAGAATGAGAGGCTTGAGTTACACGGGGCTAGGCACGACGGGTGTTACCCGACATTACAAATTCCGCCCTACGCGGCTAGTACGCTACAAACGTGTGCCTACGTCCGTCCCCCACCCCTTAATGACGCCCCGCGATGCGGCATGTCTCCACCTTCTGCCTTTGCGCCAGCTTCGAGCTAGCGCAATCCACGCTTCCCAACCCTTTCTTGCCCGAGCCCCTGTGCCAAACGTTGTATAAGATCTGACATCTTTCTTGGCAAAACTTCGAGCCCTCTGCTTTGCTAATGCCTGCAAATTCCTGATTGTCACAACTTGTAACCAGACCTGAGATTTTTCGGCAAACAGACGTTCGTTGTGGCACAACCCTATCCAGGGCTTTCTGTAACTGCTTGATCGCTGCCTAAACGGCCGTCGTCAAGACGCTGCGCGAGGGTTTCACTGTCGCCAGTCCTGTCCCGGGGGCGCGGGGGAGGCGAGGGGGGGGGGGGGGGGGTGGAGCATCACCATTTTTAAAGGATAATACCTACCTGAACTGCGCGAGCGGCAGCAGAGGGAACCGCCCCTGGAAAACCCGCCAGCAGATCAGCCCTCGCAGCACCACCGCCGAGAACTTAGCGCGTGGCTGAACCCGCCCACAGCACCTACAAGCTGCGCAAAATCAATTTGGAAAGGTCTCTTGCCTGCCAAAGTATAGCAGGCAGCGCGGTACTGGGAGGGCTGGGGAAAGCGAGGGCGCCGCGGCAGACGCCGTCAGCGGTAAGTTGCAGAGAACTTGCTGTTGGAGAAAGGCCACGATGAAGAACTTCAACTCGCTCCAGGCGCAGTTCAACATCCGCAACAACACTATGGAGATGCAGGATTATCTGAAGGATCTGCACTCCTGGGAATCTGACGTGAAGAAGAAGGACAAGGAGCTGCGGAAGGGCCGTGGCCGTGGCGAGCCTGAGGGCGGCGGCGCCCCGCCTGGTCCGCGGGGGCGCGCCGCCTCGCATGCCGCCGTCGCCCCCGCGCCGGCGCACCTGCAGGCGCCCGCGGCGCAGCTGGCCAAGCCGGGATCGGCAGCCGCGGCGTTGAATGCGAAGCCGAGGAAAAAAAAGTCGGTGGCGGGTGTCACCAAGCATGCGGCGGCTCACACCTACGAGCACTATAAAGACAAGGTGCGTCATAAAGAATGCTTCAACAAAACTTGTGGTGACTACGTCGTATCGGCTGTCACTATGGTAGACGATGAGACGAGGGGCAGGGGACAATAGCCATGGCGTTGGGTAGCGGGCGATATGTGGTTGGGAACCCGGTCCAGCCGCCGGCATTGGTTGGACCCCTCGTCACGCCGCTGACCCGCGCTGAAGTGCCGCTCGCCATCGCGCGGTCCGCCGCGCAGTGGGAGAAGTTCGATGTGGATGCGGCTCTGGCAGAAAGCAGCGGCGACGAGGACGACGGCGATGCGGCGTCCAGCAGCGACGGGCAGGAGCAGCAGCGCGGGAGGATATGCCTCCGATTCGGCAGGCGCTGGACGCGGAGGGATGGCGGTCCAAAGGCAACGAGTGGTTTAAGCTCGATGACTACCGGCAGGCGAAGGACTGCTACGCGTCGTCCATCGCGCTGACGCCCTCCTGCCTGGCGTACGCAAACCGCGCGATGGCGAGCCTCAAGATGGGCGAGCACACAGCCTGGCGGAGGCGGACTGTAGCAGTGCCATCGCGCTAGATCCCGCATACATGAAGGCCTGGCAGCGGCGCGGCTCCGCGCGGCTTGCACTCGGCAAGCGATCCGAGGCGTGCGCCGACTTCGAGATGGCGCTCCGGCTGAGCCCATCCAGCGCCGCGCTGCGCAAGGAGTTTCAGGCGTGCATGGCGACGCTGACGGCGAGCGAGAAGCTACTGCCCCTGCAGCGCCGGGAGCGCCTCACCGTGCGCGCCGCGCCGACGCCGGCGGTCGATACCGCGGTCGTTGAGCCGCCGATGGAAGCAGCGGCAGCCAATGCAAGTCTCCCATCCCAAAAGACCAGTGGCTCTGGAGGAAACACTCCCCGGGCTGCCTCCAATGGTGTGAAAGATCGGGTGGCGGTGGCCGCCAGCGCGGCGGTTGGCTCGCGTTGGTCGCTCGGTGGACGCGCACCCCGCTCCCAAGACGTCCACCGAGTTCGAGACAGCCTGGAAAAGCTTCCGTGGCGACACCACAGCGCAGGCTGCCTACCTCGCACGACTGCACCCGCCGGCACTGCCGCAGCTCTTCAAGAACAGCCTTACCGGGCCAATGCTGTTCAGCATTTTGGGGTCCATCGCCAGCTCGGCCTCGTGCAACAGCGCGCCACATGCCATGGCGCTGCTTGAGGCCGTCACGCAGGTACCAAGGTTTGACATGACCATGATGCTCCTGCCAAAGAAGGACCGAGCGGCGCTGGCTGCTCAGCTTGACAGCATGGCGCCGCAGCTTGGTGCGAACGAGGTCACGAGATTGGAGGTAGCGAGAAGAAGATGAAGATCTGAGGCTGCTGCTTGGTCATGTTTGTGTGCTGTTATCATCCGCATTCACTCACGCTAGCAAGTATCCCGTGTAATCGACACTCACTGCGTGCTGAATAATAGAGTAATGGTTACACCCATCTTGCCCACAAGCAGCTACTGCATGAAACTGCATGGAACGCGTTGTAATACCTCTCCCAGTCTGCCCCAGCAGTCTACAGCAACGGCCCCGCACGCGCAGTGTTGGACATGCTTGCAGAATGTTGTGACTATCACCAGCCTCTCCAGTGGGGAGCACGTGTAATCCTTATCCCCAATGTGCAACATGTATTGACCACTCGCCAGTATGCAACACCAAGAACTGTCAGCATGCCTGAGAGCAAACCTGTGATGTTACAACATGCGGTTTTAGTACTTGTAGCAATTGTCAGCTTATGCCTGGCGAGGCATAAGGATTATAATTTGGGAGATCACCCTGCCTGCATGTTTCTCCGCAATAAGTAATGTACTTCTCCGCAAGTAATGTACTCGTACGGGTTACCCGTAATACGCTAGCAGACCGGCAACACTACTTGCAGCATTACATCCGTACTGTGTACATTTACGAGGTACGTTCATAGAGTAGACGTCATCACAGGAGTAAGGAATATACCTAAAATATCCATTTGTATCTGCGGTGTGAAATGGGTGCAACAAATATGATTCGGAATGCGCGGGCATCAAAATAACCTCTCGTGCGCACTAGGAACAGCTACACGAAAATCTATATGTGGTGTATATTCCAGGGACGGTTGCAAAACATCCTTCATATGGACAAGGTCGCGGCACCACTTGAAGCTGAAGCTGCTGATTCCTGAGGCGCGGTTGATGCTTCTCTAGGTCATCGCAAACAGGTGCCTACAAACGATGCGCGAAAGGCAGGGGATGCCGCGCCATGCACCAAAGCGGTATGACACGATGCTTGTGGGGCAAGGAGTCTATGAATGCCACTGTATTACTGGGGGCCCGGGGAGGCAGCCTAGGCCATGCGCGAGCAAGGCTGTGGAAAAACGCCGCCCGGGCGGGGAATTTCTGAGTTTATTATTTTGCGAGAGCTGTGTGGCTCTCTCCGCGCGAGGTGGGCTTATATCTACGGTGCTACCAGCGCTCCGGCTGCAGCTATTCAGTCGCTATATGGGCTATCATTCAAGGGCAGCACACTATACCGCCGCCACCTGAATGCAGCTTCCTGGATCTATGCGGTTTTCGCAGGACATGCCGTCAGTTCATGGATGGGACTCCCGCGGCAACGGCAAACCAGACTCGCTGGCTGAGCGGTCGGGAAGGTCCACGCTGCCGTTGCTGTCCTTCTTCAGGAGCTCCAGCACATTCAAGGCCGCGGCGCGCTGGTCCTCGGGCAGGCTGAGGATGCACACGAGGCACACCCATGCTGAGCACGAGGCCACGGGCAGCACAATTGCGGGAGTTGCAAGTTGCCAGCAGGGTGTCGCTGTGGCACAGGACGGTGCGGCGCTCTTACCTGGACTTAGTCAGAAACGTGCGGATGGCACGCAGAGCCTGCGGCTGGCTAACGTTGAGCAGCAAGTTGTCATGGGATGCCACCTTCTTGAGTGGCCCTGCAAGGCAAGCCATGCTCTTGGCCCGCTTCATGGGGCGGCTGGAACCACCGCCGAGCTCCACCGCTGCGCATGAAGCCACCGAGACAGTCAGTTTGCGCGCACATGTTGTACCTAATTTCCCATCTGTGTCAAATTCAGCTTTTATAACGAGGATGGTTGTAAGAGCTCGTAAACACTAAAAGGACAGAGACTGGGTGTTTTGCATACATTCTAAGGTGGTCGAAAAGTCCAGGTCGAGCTCGTCAAGTTCCCCTTGAACACCGTAGAAGCTCTGATGCCAGGGCTCAAAGTTGGGCTCATCGCCGTTCCCCAGCAGAGTGTTTGGCTTGTCACCGTAGAGGTTCCCCCCTGAAGGGAAGCACAGAGAGAGCTGTTTAGTCTAATAATCCTTGGCGGCAAAAGACACCAATACTGTCCAGGCAGAGTAGTGGGTGGTACTAGATCTGAACTGAATGTGTGCCAGTATTTACCTGTGTTGGTACTTTGATCCGAAGGGCTGCCTCCGCCGGTCATGAGGGTCATGGCGTCTGTCATGAGATGCGCCTGCATACAGCATGGACTGCTCAGGGCTGGGCAGCGGCAGGAAGACCGCACATCCATTTAAATGAGCAAGGCAATATGGTTGATGGCAAATGGCGGCTGCATCACTCCAAAACGATCGAACTTCTTCAGTGGAGCTTCTAGCGTGCGGAAATCGTAATACACACACACACACACACACACACACACACACCGCAGTCGGATCTCACCTGTTCCGCTGGGTCATCTGATTCCAGCAGCTTCGTCAGCGTCTCATCTAGGTCGATGTCTTCATCCATTAAGAGCTGTCCGCTGTGATCTCGATCCTCCGCACACATGCTGGTGCCTGCCTCAAAGCGGACAGAGCCTTCGCCACCTGAAGGACAGAGACACGCTGCATGAGATACTTTGAATGAAGGCAATACAGTGGCAATCATAAGGCGGTGGCTGATCAGTCGATAGAGAGACGGACATTCACAAAAAAATGTGTAAATACCAAAACATTGACAGTTTCACACCTCAAGCTTGCCGGCATGGTGGATGAACAATACAATAATAATCCATACAATCCAGGGTGTAAGGGGAAGAAGAGGAATGTACCCTGCTGCTGTCCTGTGTTTGCGTTGCTGCGGTCGGTGCCCACTGTATTGGAGGGGCCTTGGCTGCTGCTAGGTCCCTGCCCGGAGTGCGCCTGGCCGGAAGTGGACGCCTGATGCTGTTGTTGGGGCTGGTGCTGCTCCTGCTGCTGGGGCTGGTGCTGCTGGGCATGTCCTGTCTGACCGACCATCATGGGCTGCGATGTAGCCATGGGCTGCGACACATGCTGCGCCAGCACCATCGCTGCGATGTGCAAATTTGCAAAAACAGAGGGGCGTATAAGAATGGGGATGAAAGTCACACATGCGGGTCCCAATAAATGAAATCTGCGACCGTACATCTCTGACAGGAAGACATGGCTGATGCAGAAGCGGAGAGGACATGCCACATGCGGACGCTCACCTCCGGAGTGCATCGGTTGCATGTGCTGGGTGACTGGCGCAGGGAGAGCCATGATATGTCCGCCCCCAGGGCGCGGATGCGCGGCGTAGCTGATCATGACACCCGGCTGCATAGCCTGCTGCATGTGGCCAGACACCGCTAACGCATAGTGCCCAGGATGATGGCCCATCGCGGGGTGATGCATCGCCATCACCTGCCCCTGGCCCTCTGCGCCCTGCGGCTGGCTCCGCGCTGGCTCAGACCCCGCCTGCCCCGCCGGCATTCCCCACACATACTCCCGAGGGTCCAGAGAGAGCGCCTGCTGCTGCCCATGCTGAATAATCTGAGGCTGCCCAGGATGCGCAGCTGCGTGCATTGCACCTGGATGGTGCGCCTGCAGCAAGGGGAATCCGAATAAGTATGTCACGGGTGTGCCTCTCCTCACATATCCTCTCAAGAAGACAATAAAACAAATGTACACACACACGTATACATAAATATTAATATAAATAAATAAATATATGTACATGTATATAAATACCATACAAAAACTTAATAAACAGAGAATTCACTAAAACAGCAAAAAGAACATCACTATCTGTTGCTCTTGGGAAGCAAGGAGCGGATAGTTGGGGATGACTCACCTGAGGAGGTGCTGCAGGTACAGCTGCCTGATGGTGCGGGTGGTGGTGGTATCCTGCTGCAGCTGCTGCAACCGCTGCTGCAGGGTGCACAGCGTAAGCCGGGTGCGGCGCGCCGTGCGGGGCCATCGGCATCGCCATCGCGTATGGGTGCGGTTGCGCGTGCGGATGGGGGTGGTGGGCGGCTGGGTGGAAGCCAGGAGGCGGGTATGGAAGCTGCACCGCCATCGCACCCGGCGGGACGCCGGGAATGCCACTGGGGTGAGTCGGCACCACGCCCTGCTGCGGCTGCTGCGGCCGCATGCCGGCATCGCCCCCCGACGTCGTCGAGGGCGCTGGTCGGGGTGCGATCGGCTTGAGCTTCGAAGTACTGCGCTGCATCCGGGCGAGAAACGACCGACGCCAAGCGCCGACCCCTTGCACCGCCGACTCCTAGCCCCCCCCCGAAGCTCCTGCTAGTGCGATGACTGATAGGGGCCCGCTATCGATAGCGCTTTTGCCGCCGATGGAGCTGCGAACTGGACTCCGGAAAAGTCGAGCGTGCTGGAAAAACCTCCGGTGGTGTTTTCGGTTTTTGTTTCCCTTCTCTCGGCGGCCCCGCAGCAGCGAGACCGATGCGCTCAAGTGAAGCCCACGCTATGGCACACGCGCCTTCGCTTCGAGCAAAAAGCTCGTCTTTGTCCTGAAGCGATGGGCGGAAGTGCAGCGAGTCAGTGTTTGCCGAACTGGCACAACCCTGCTCCACCAGAATTACCCGCTAGGTGAAGAGCAAGCAGCGATGACGGCGAGACCGACCTTCTTCAATATTCGGTGCTTCCCGACTGGCGCGAATACCATGTAAATACACGATGCTACACGACCTGATATTCCTGATGATATCGCCCTTCTGATGCTAGCTCATGTAAATTATACTACACACGACCGGCAGCCGGCTCGTCCAGCACTCAGCAAGCAAAAGAAACGAGCAGTTCATGACCGACGAAATAGTCGCGAGTTACTTGACCAGTACGAAAAAGAGCCGATATACGGGTGGCAGATGAGCACTAATACCGGTACCCGCAGCTGTACAATAAAGGCTTTACTACGAAGGTATCAACGTACAGGTAGCAACTATGTAACGGCGCTGTCACGAGAAACCGTAGCAGGAGCCTCCGCTTGCGACTGCTCGGCCCCGCCGACGAGGAGAGCCTCACGCGCGGGTCTCCTCAGCATCGCAGGGCTCCCACAATGCAGCAGATCTGGACTCGCTGCACGCGCCGGGCGGCCTGACGGTATTGCAGTGCCGCTGTCGGCCAACAATACTCACGCGCTGCGACAAGGCGAGCCTAGACAGCCGGAAATAAAATGGAAATCCAGCTCTTGGCTACGCGATGATGGCTGCGGATCGCGGTGTGCTCTGCACGAAAGTACTGAAATATAAGATAGCATCAAGATACGCTCAGCAGGCCTATCTCTGGATGCGCAGTCCTCGGCCATCTCACGGAAGATGCGGCGGATGCGGGGTGTAGGACAGCACCTACTCACCTTGGTAATCTCGTTCGCGCAAGTGAGATTGGACTCACCGCAGCCAAATCTCAGTCCACTGCTTCAAATTCCAGCGTGTGGCGCCGCTGGGCGCGGTTAGGCCGTAACACCGAGCCAGCGGGGTTTTCAGAGCAGTTCGCCGAGACAGTGTGGCCCGGCTCGGTAGCTATCACCTCCTCGCCACCGCCTGCGCTCAGACTACGGCGAGTTTTCCCGCCCCTGGCTCACCTACTGCACTGGAGATTAACCCAGGTATCCGCCCACCGAACGGCAAGGCTGCGACTCAGCTGGGGCAGCGGCTGCCCTCCCGCGGATGCTGTGCGCCGCAAACCTGCTGCAGGCCGCTTTTCGTATGGGTTAGGGCCGTGCTATCGTGTTTACTGACGGACGACGTTCGCGGGGCATAGTACCCAGGCGACAACCAGTACTTTGTACGCCAGGTCGCCCTCGCGGTCATCGCCGCAAGACCGGATCGCCAGATGCGACGTTTGGGTCCGCACGGTGATGTTAAGCACCAAGTACCGCTACATTAACCGATCATGGCGTGCGATGAAAACAGCAGGCCCTCGGCGCGAAGGTGTTTTTGTACGAGGTACTACCTGGCGCACATGCCGTAGAGTCGCGTCCGTATTGTCCAGCCTGGCACCCGCCAGATTCTCCGACGCGTGCAACAGTATATAAATTCAGTGTTTTGCGATGTTGCACATCCCACGTGACATCGCAAAGTGATCTTCCGTAAAGAGGTTAATTACTGATTCCCAGATCTGCCTTGCCTCGGATGATTACTGCGTCCCTGCTCCAGAAGTCCTGGATACACTGTGAAACATACTTTACGATTGCCGGTAGCTGAGGGCCCGGAGCACAGCACGCTGATATAGGGAACCCCCTGATCTGTATCTTCGGGGGTTTGCTGATTGCTCCCGCAGGGGGTTACAAAAAGGCCAGACCAGCAGGGGTTCCGACTGCAGCACCCCGTACCAGGTAATGAGGCAATATAGCTGAGGTACTCTTACCGCCAGGTACTCATACTGCGCTTTTTGTATGGGGTAGTTTTCCGGGCCTCAGCCCACTTTCCAAAGGCCGGGCAGGGCGCCCACAATACTTCATAACATACTGCGGTCTTACCATGCGGGGCGGCCCCGGGGTGTGGGTAGCACTGGGGGCTGGGGCACAGTATTACACGGCTACAGCGGATATCGGCATATGCTGCTGGAACTCAACCATATATCTAACGAAGACCCGTAATTGCGGAATTGCAAACTTCTTGCCGGCAGCTCGACACTGCTGGGATTACAAGCTCGATACAGGCTCGATACAGGTGCTTGTGAGTCGACACTCGTATTAACAGCCAGAATATGTCAAGGACAAGTACCTGTACTCGATAGATGTAGCTGCGGCAGGGCTACACATGACTACGTGCCAGATATATCTGTGATGCTGTGCTTGCATAGCATTCTCCCTTTCCGCAAGACCCTGGCACGCCCATGAGCAGCAGCAAGGACTGCACTTGCAGCTGCGTGACAGCAGCATCTAACCCCCAGAATCGAGGACTACGGGCAGTACCTGCTGCACGCTGAACTACAATCAAGGCACATGCCCCCCTTTCCCTGTAAATTGTGTTTAGGCCGCATCAATGTACCGGTACATCAATGTAAATTCGCCAAGCAAGTGCTATGAATGCCATGGAATGCGGGGCACTGTGGCATGCGCCCTGCCGCATGTGTGTGCGCCTACGCTAGGTAGTACGGTACAACGTCCATGGCGGGAGCCCTGTCCCAGCCATACCGCCGGCGGGCGCCGAGCTATATCGTCAGCAGATCCCGGCTCAGGATGACCATGTCGCCGTCGTGCAGCGGCGTGTTCTCCGGGACGAGGCGGTTGTTCACATTGACCAGCGCCCTGCCTCTGCCACCGTCGCGCCCTGGGGAACCACACACAGAAGCCGGGTCAGCGGATGTCCCAATGTTTGCCACCACGGAGCCGCCCTCCTTTCGGTGTCAATACGGCTCCGCAGCCACCTCCAAATATCCATACCATTACAGTTGGATGTGCTGGTCTTTTCGCGACATCGAGATGGATATTCTGCGCGATGTTGGTGGTGTACTCTAATAAATATCATAAACCTGGATACGGTATTTACAGAAACGGTTCGCGGATCAATACACCCCCCCCACCCTCCTCGGGGGGGTGCGAAAAAGAGGGAAAACCCATGAAACAAGTTAAATCAAGAGTTCGCAACAAATACCACATGGAATTCCTGGCGCGAAGCTACTAAACATATGATTAATAGACATCGGCCCGCCGGCCGGTATGGAGTCTACGATATAGTCTATCCTTCCTCGTGGGGGGTCAACCTAAAAGGATGGCAAGCCAAACGCGGCAAGCTGATCTGGAAAGCGACACAACACACCTCCAGCACTGAAATGATTCGTCGGTTGGTGGGAGTGCCGGGGCGCAGCGCGGAATGTCATGTAATGCTCAGTGTGTGAGTAGGCGCGTGGAGCGAGCGAGGGGCAGGTGGCTGCTGACAGTTGAGTATACCACGAGCATAGAGAAAAAGAAAGGGGCCAGGTGGGAGGGGAAAGGGGAAAGGGGAAGGGGAGGGGGGGGGGGGGGGGGGGGTCGTCACCGCTGGCCAGAATTTCGATCTCGCCCTGCTTGGCGAGGATCTCGCCAGCGGTGGTGCCGCGCGGCAGCCGCACCACGCTGCCCTTGGGCCACAGCAGCACCGTGACGTCGCCCGTCTCCGCCGCCGCCACGCCCGCCTGCTCCTCCACCTCGTGGCCCCACTCCAGCATGGAGCGCAGCAGGGTGATCTGCATAAGCGGTGGTGCGGCTCTTTAGCAGAGAGACTCGCGGATCTCAGGGTCCATGTTTCAACGTGTGTGGGTCCAAGCTTCAACTGAGGGTGCCCATCAAGGGTCAAAGTCTACCGCAATCAAGGAACATGATACACAGGCAATGCACATATAAATTTATCCAAACCCTAAACCCTAAATGCCGTGATGGAACCTGTTTGGATCTGTATGGCATTTGATTTGGGTTGTAATGATCGATACATCTGATGCCTCGCTGTCTTGAATTTTTGACACATGAGACATTTGTTATACATCGGCATCAAAAGATTAACACCATGCCACGATTTCCATCTGCCTGATGCGTCTAATATTGGTCTTTGATCGGTGTTTAGTGCGGACCCCTCCTTCAAACCCTAGAATAGCCCTAAAACCGAATAGGGGCAGCCCAGACCTGGCAGTGGGAACCTGGCCACTGTGTTGGGCGGGGCAGGGGGCGGGGGGGGGGGGGGGGGGGGGTCCGCGCTCACTTTCTCCTCCATCTGCCGCTGCTCCTTGCCGCTCATCCCCTCGGCCGCGCCCACGGCGCCCTTCCCCCGCCCGCTGGCCCACACCCGCCACGACGCGTCCTCCGCGCACGGCATGTCCAGCAGTTGCACGCGCGCCGGCAGGATGTGGCCGTAGTGGTCCATGCGGTGGAACTGTCGGTCGCTGCACAGGATGTATTCCTCCAGCGAGATGCGCTGGTCGCCGTGCCCGGCCTCCACCCACCCCTTGTGGTCCACGTAGTTCTGCAGGTCCCTGCCGCCGCCGCGCAGCCGGGCCAACCGCGGGCAATCAGCCACGGCAGCCCTGAAATACCAGAGACTGTGTTTCGAGATGATGGCACTGTAACGAGACCAGTGAGTTTGCAAGTGAAGCTATCCTTTCCTACACATACGTCCGTTTGCACGACTGACCCCCCCCCCCCCCCCCCCCAACACCACCACCACCACCAACCCCCTCGGCCTTGGGGGCTTCCGAGAAAAGCGGGATAGGAAGGAGAAGAACAGATGGTGGTGGTGGGGAAGGGGACCGGAGGGGGGGGGGGCACCGGTAGTCGCTCCACACCGGCCGTTCGCTGGTGGCCGACAGCCGGCCCGCCATGAAGCTGGCGCACAGCAGGCGCTTGCCTCCGTCCGTGGCGCGCACGATCACGCCGTCCCGCAGCACGCCGCCGTCGATTCGCAGCACCGGCTGCCCCCCCGCCGCGCGTGCCTTCACGGTGCCTGCCGCCGCGCGAACCACAGCAGTCAACGCGGCCGGGAATACACCATGGATTCTCGCGCCAGCAATTCGAATATTCGGTGTCATGTTGGTGATGTACTACGCCGGATGTTCAGATATACGCTGCGTTTGCTTCTTCATGAGGGCGTCAAAACACAAATGCATGGCAAGCCCAATGTGTGGTTACTGCGACATTGCACACCTCAGCTTCCTGGCTGAGCGACACGCCCTACCAAGTTCAGTTTGTTTCCTGGGCTTTCTGAGTACATGCGCGACCGCGCCTGCACGCGTCCCAACCCGCCTAGCACGCCGGCGAGCACATGGCCCATGCCTCATCGGCAAATGGGCAGGCCTGAAATGCTGATTTGTACCGTCTACATGTGCTGTTTCTCCGGGCCTCCTACACAGCGGTTCCCTGGCCGGGCGGGGAATCCCTGACACCCTGTCGGCGTGGGCATAATCCGGTGCAGGGATTGCACGCCCAGGGGGCACGGCGCGGCATGGCATCGCACCTCCGGACGACACTGAGTGCGGCGATTCCTTGTACACCCAGTGCGCCGCCTTGCCGTACTCTGCGATCTCGTGCATGGACGCCGTGCGGATCTGGATTTCCAGCGGAATGTTGCTGGGCCCCAGCACGGCCGTGTGGAGCGACTGGTAGCCCGACGCCTGCGCGCGCATGGCCCGCCCCCGCTCAGCCGCTGAGGCCGGCCGGCAGCATTCCCCTTCGCAGCACCCACGAGGCTGCCTATACCTAACTCACCCCTGCCCATATGAATGCAACCCCTGCAAGCTTGTAGGCAACAACGGCCATGGAATAGGAGTGCAGGGGTAGCAGAAAGGGGAGCACCTTGGGGTTGGCAATGTAGTCGTCCGTCTCGCCCCATATGGGCCGCCATAGGCGGTGCACCGCCGGCAGCAGCCGGTAGCACGCCGCCATGGCCGCCGCCTCGCGCTGGCCGCCCATGTCGTCCACCACCACGCGCAGCGCGCGAGCGTCGTAGATCTCCTTGAAGTCCACCCGCTTGCGCGTCATCTTCTTGTGCACGCTGCGCCGCGGCCAGGGCGTTGTGGGTCACTCACTCCCCGCGCTCGCAAACAAGAAGGACGACGTGGGTTTCGGGCATAACGACGGCAGGATGAAGTTTGATAGTTGTTTCATGTGGATCTCCTCCTCGAGTGCGGCATTGAGGAAGGTTGCCTACATGTCCGCCTGATGGACATGCATGCCCCTCTGCGCCGCTAAACCCACTCTCAGGGCATAGGGCCCTCAAGGAGCGAGATCTGCACATACTTCAACATCAAGCCTGCGTAGAGTCCGCAGCACTGTGCAAACCGTGTGCTCCACTGGTGCCATGCGGTTCTCGAACGCGAGACACACATGACGTGTTTCTCCGGTTGCTGGCAAGCGCTGGCAACGATACTGCGATGGGAGCTATCCTCTAATTGAATGACAAAAGCGTCTCGATGCTCTCACCCGTAGCACTTGCACCGGCATGGTTTAGCGCATGCACCCCGGTACCCCGTCCCGCAACATCTACGGCGGCATTAAGACGAGGGTCTGATAGAGCTTGACAGCAGATCAGTTGGCCCTGGCTGGGTTGCCTCACCTGTACAGGCTCTTCAGCCGGCCCTGCACCACGACGTCCAGCCCGGGCGCGTACGATTCCAGCGACAGCTCCTGCAGCAGCTGCCGCGCGCAGACCTCCAGCTCCGCCAGGCCGCGCGAGATCTCGCCGCTCAGGCGGCGCTGGCTGCTGAACGTGACGGCCTCGAAGCGCGGCACCGTGCTCAGCAGCTGCATCATGAGGTCCGGCTCGCGCCTGCGGCCAGCCAGCGCAGCCAGCCTCGCCTCAATCAAATCCTGGACGCAGCAGCAGGTAGCGTGGGCCCGCACGAGCAGTAAAAATTGTGCTACTACATTGTGCAGGTCGCTGTAAACGCAGCCCATAGAACTTGGATCAATCCGCTGGGGAGGACCGGCAAGGCTTGCGATCCCCGAAAAAAAAATGGAACTGGGCTGTCAGCAGCCACAAATATGACGCCCATTAATGCACCCAAATACACGCGGTAGCTAGACATGCTTAACCAATAAAGTGGGGACTGACCCCGAGGCATGTTATGATGGGACCCAGCCATGGGGCTGCAGCCAGTTTTGCGGTTTGGGTGGGGTGACGCCCCTTACCCACCTTGGGTTCTTAACATGTAAGGTCCCTCTCTCCCTCCCTCTCTCCCTCTGTCTCTCTCTACGTCTTTCTCTCTATGTCTTTCTCTCTATGTCTTTCTCTGTCTCTGTCTCTCTCCCTATCTCGCTTTGATGGCAACAAGGCTCTTATTTCTCTGAGCATGCGCGCGACGGCGCGCTCATTCGCGCGCGAGTGTGCGCAGACCCGCCTGACGGCGCGCACACGTGCCGTGCCTCATCAGGGAACCCAGGGAGTGCTGATGTGCGCTATGTACATGTACTGCTTGTGCGTTGCAAAGGTACATGTGTGTGTGTGTGTGTGTGTGTTGGGGGGGGGGGGGGGGGCGGCACGCACTGCATCTGCTCCAGGTTAAGCTCCGCCCCCATGTGGCCGTTGCTGCCCAGGCATGAGATGCCCGCATCCACGGTGCCCGCCACCTGGAAGCTTCCCTCATCCCACTCGTCCGATTCGCCGTCCCAGTAGCGGTGCAAGTCGTCGTACAGCCGGATGTACATGTCGGGCTGCAGTACCGCAAAGCACAGGTCCTCCAGCTCCGCCTGTGGCATGGCCACCGCTCAGCCCGCGTGTACCAACCCAGCCCCCAGCTGTGCACACGCTTTCTCATAGCACCGGACACAGTTCGCGTCTTCAGAGTATAGGTCAAGTCCTGCCGCAGCGCCTTCCATATCCGCGGGCGCACGACGACTGAGACCACCCAAGACCTACCTGATCACCTGGTGACAGCGCGGTGCACGGAATTGCGACGATGCGACGGCAGTCCCTAAACAACACCTTGTCAACCATGCCTCGTGGGCTGATCTGCTGATCAGCACGGTTCTGATTTGATGTCCGCGCTATCACACGTTGATGCTAGGATAATGTCACAGTACGTAATGACTGCCTATGGCACCGCTTCCGTGCTTACTAGCCCTCTCATCAAGGGAACGGTGCACACCAAAGTTGCGTTGCTAATGGTGACGGGAACACTTATTGGCGATGAATCCCCCCCCCCCCCCCCTGGTTTCCACCCCATCCACTCCACCAACCCTCGAATGGGCCATCCGTTGCGCTTGACATGTCACAAACTGACAGGCTAAAGCTGTCTTGCTACCCCCCCCCTCCTCCCCATGTTAACTGTACAGCCGGCTTCTCCGTGTGACATCCACACCACCCATGCCGAGGCCAAGTGTCCAAATTCCCAATTCGGACATTTAGTCCGATCGCTTACGAAATCTCCATTCCAATGTACGGTCCCCGATTTCGATCAGTGCTACTGCAGGGCGTGGCTCTGTGGGGAGGGGCGGGGTGCACCTTGAGCGCAAACATGCCCAGCCGCTCCGCAAGGTTGCACCACACACTGAGCGTCTCCTGCGCCACAGCCCTCTGCTTGGCAGGCTTCAGCGCGTAGATGGTGCGCATGTTGTGCAGCCGGTCGGCCAGCTTGATCAGGATCACCAGCGGCTCGTCCACCATGCTTAGGATGAGCGCGCGCAGCTCCTGGTCGTCGATTGCATCCATCACATCCTTGCTTGCCTTTTCCTGGCACCCACGGCGGAAAGCACGAGTAGAGGGGATGGAAAGGGGGTGCGCTTAGGCAGTGCCTCAGTTGCAAAGGGACTGGCCCGGCCTGGCATGACAAGGGGGGTCGGCAGTGTGGTGGGGACGGAATGCAGCAAAATGCGCACCTGCACGCCGAGGCGCCGCTGGCGGCGCAGCAGCTGATTCATGCGGCTGAGCTGGCTGACCTTTGATACGATGCCCGCGACCTCCTGGCCAAAGCGGCCCTGCACCTCCTCCAGCGCCACGTGCGTGTCGTCCACCACATCGTGCAGCACCGCCGCAATGACCGCCGTCCGTGCGCGCACCGTGCCGGAGATTGGCCCCATCAACGCCTCGACAATCAGCCCTGCCCCCCCGGTCAGGCCCCAGCAGGTGCTGCTTAGTGGGCTGTACGTTGCGACCACTTCAAATCGGCGCGCAATTTCGCATTGCCCACACCGTGCCGCCAATCTCACCTGTCTCTAAGCAATGCGATACATATGGCTCCTGCGTTCGCCGCATCTGCCCCTTGTGAGCCTCCGCCGCAAAGTTCGTCGCTCGCCTCACCTGGGCAGAGCACCGCAACGAGGGGTGCATATCGCCAAACCCGCCGCTGGCGCAACCAACCCAGGGGATGTGTATGCTGCACTGTATGCTAGCCAGCAGCAGCGATATAGTGCTCCGAGCCCGCAGGAACAGCGCTGCACATGTGCCCCCCGCCCCCCTCCCCCCCCAACATACACACACAATTATTACCACCTTGAAGTTCTGCACTCACCTCAGGGAGACCCATGAGCGCGCTCTCTGTGATGTCCACCCCGTGCACTGTTACCGTCTCGAGCTGCGGTGCACATCTCCCCCCCTCAGTCACTGGTGGTAGCAGGGGTACTGTGCGTATCCATGCGGTCAGCATGGGCCGCATCGGTGGGCAGGGTAGTGCATGGTAGCACTGGGTGGACAGCGGGTGGAAGGAGGCACCTCCTCCTGCACACTCTGGAACACATACTTCTCCGCAGAGCTCCAAAGCCCCTTGAAGGTGTGATACCCCACAAAGCCCAGCAGCACTGCCGCCCCGCAGATTTCGCCGTACCAGCCCGCGCTATGGTGCATCAGCAGTAGGTCGCCTGCGGTCGCATAGATGAGCTAACGCCCTTAGTTCCAGCCATCAGGGCTTACCCACCCAGCCCATTGCTGCCCTCGTCAGGACCCTGGGGTGAGGGGTGGCTAGTAAACACCGGGCTGGTCGAGAGTGCCAAGTCCCGACATCCGAAACAGCGCTTCGGCTACTACTCAAGGCCCGCAAGCGTGATGGGGATGGGTTGGCTGATTGGTGGAGGCGGGGGGGCGAGGGGGACGTGGGGCGTTCGCGCTGATAAACGCTGGCATTGGTACGAAACCATCCGGCAACTATTAACGTGACTTCCTTGCCAGAATCGCACTCCGTTTATTCGCGGTTAATGCCACCTATTAAATCTCGCGTATCGGCGCGCGAACGACGATGAGTAAGGGCACCGTGCCGACCCGCGGAGACTGGCTGGCACTCGAGGGACCAAGTAGGGGGTGCGGTGCGCACTGCTGTTGCTGGAATATGGACCGGATGGTGGGAAGTTTCACCCAGTTTTACCCTCTGGCCGGGAGACGTACCGGCTGATAGGGGGGTGGCGTGGCGGACGACACGGTCTAGCTCCGCCAGCGCGTCGAGGTCCAGCCGGCCGGTAGAGGCGTTGCAACACACCCCGGGGCGCACTCGCGTAGAGTAGGGAGCACGCTGGGTTTGATCAATAGACGATGCTCGTGATGTGGTCCAGGTAGGGACGGTGACATTGTGTCGAGTTCTAAGGGATCCGAGGCAGAGATGGTGGCGTTGCGGCACGGAAGCAACCACCGTCGCCGCGCTAGGTGTGAAGGTTGTCAGCATGCTGCTGCTACGCGACCGGGTGTTGCTTGAATGTACTGCGAAACAGCAGAAGAGCTGCTGTTGCTGCTGATGATGAGGCGCGCCAAGAAGCGGCGAAGGGGAACTCGACGGCCGCGGTGGCGCCGCGGCCAACGCAGCTACCATATGATGTGCCAGAGAAGGCTGGTGTGGATTTTATGTTGGGAGCGGAGTGGTGGCGTTGCTGTGGTCGGGCAGCTGCTGGAGGGGCGAAACTCAAGAGGTCGTCTTGTGCGAGGCATATAATCAGAGGGTATGTGATCGTTCTTTGACGCGAGTTGGACACGAGTTCGCGATGAGTACTCGTGTGAAAAACACAAGGCCAGTAGCAAATCTACCGCCGCAGGACGAATACCTCTAGTCGCTATGTAGGTCGCTGGTATACCAGTATATACAGGAGTATAAACACAGTATATACCAGCTGGGGAGCAGATATGGGATACTGCTATATAAGGATTATCACCTGAGGCCGTACCTCTCTTTTGCTGGCAACCTTTCATAGTTGCTGTTAGTCCTGTTGTAGTGCGCTTTTGTGAAAGCCCTGATGTAATAAGATGATACTTTATACCTGAGGCCGTAGCAGGCGGATCAGCTCACATCAGCCGCATCTTCGAGACGGGGGCTGGACTGCTGATGGTGGATTCGATAGCGACTACAGGGTACGGGTATATATGGAGATCGCGACTACCGCCTGTACCTGGTACCCGTACTTACACGAATATGCTGGTTTTTTTTTCCCGCCCCCAGGACAGGACTGGCACCAGTGAAACCCTTGCAGCGTCTCTACGACGGCCGTTTGGGCAGCAATCCAGTTACGCTGGTTTCCAATAATTAATCCAGCAATATGCTGGTTATTGAGGTGTGGGCGCGCCGTTTGGGTGTATCATTTTTAAGATAGATCTTAGAAGATGGAGGACCTTTCTGATTGTCCTTTTTTTGGTGATTTCCTGATATCGCCTTCTGCTGCTAGCTCATGTAATTAAATCTTAGAAGATGGCGTGCGGACGATAATAATTACATGAGCTAGCAGCAGAAGGCGATATCGGAAATCACCAAAATAAAAGGCAATCAGAAAGGTCCTCTATAGCGACTGCGGGGTGGAAGCAATAACATGAGAAGACGCACAGTGGGCACGAGCACACGCATCAGACTTGGCCATCTGCACACCGGCAGAGAGAACGGACGATCATACTACCACGTAGTCGTTGTTTCATGTGATTACATGAGCCAGCTGCAAAATTCAAGAAATCCATACAGAAATCCAGAAGAAAATCCAGCTACGGGCCACCAGGGGCGGGAACGCTGACATCATCAAGCAGCGCGGTACGGGTACCAATCCTGACTTCCTTAGTGACTAGCTCATGCAATTATATAATTATTAGTGACTAGCTAGTCAGTAGTCACCAACGAATAGTGACTTCCACTGTAGTAGCTACTACAGTAAAAGGATTATCCGACGACTAGCGATCCTACTACTGGCGGTGCGCTACTCGCTACCTGTACTACTCGATGCTACTCGCTACTGGCGGTAGAACATGCCGCCAAGTCCTAAGTATTGTATATGAGCGAGCTGCAAAACGCGATCAGGAAACCACCCGAAAAGGCAATAGGAAACGTCCACTACAGCAATTGCGAGGGGGAAGCAGCACCGGAAGAGGGTGCGGAATGAGCACGGGCAGACGCATCAGACTTGGCCGTCTGCACTCCGGTTGAGAGAATGTCGCCCAAGGTACCATGCACGCAAGCAGAGACTCGCTTCAACAACCCCCGCCGCGTGCGCGACAGATGATGATGGCGGAACTCATCGGGCTGATTGGCGACAAAGTTCCGAAGAGCCTGAACGGACTGACCACGAAGGAAGCATAAAGTCGGGGCGGAAGTACCGCCGGGGAAGTTGCACACAGCAAGCAACACCGCAAAGATGTAAACCACCGTCAAAGCGGATTTTCCGAGGCGGCGGCCGCGTTCCTCAACCACAAAAGGCAGTAGCGGTGAGATTGCACGGGGGCGGCGGAAGACGCCCGGTCATCCGCCGCTAACTGCTTGTTGTGCTCCACCTCGGTCGCCGCGATCCCCAGGGTAGTGCACCAGCGGGGATCGTTGCCCCAAGTGGGGGTCGTGGAGGACACGCACGCAAAATCGATCGCACGCCCCCCCCCCCCCCCCCCTCATCCACTCCGCCGTGACGGCCGTCAGCAGTCCGTTGGGCGCAGCTCACTCGTCTCAAGGGTCATCAAGTCGCCGACTCCCGAGCGGGCCCGGTCGAACACCGTCCCCGCTTCAATCGCCACGGCAGCCCATATATTTTTCAAAGCGGTATGCATGCGGTTCTTGTAGTAGTTCGCGACGGGGCAGATAGACGGGCAGATGATCCACGACGATTTCCGTGGCATTCCGGTTCGAGCCATCCGTAGAGCAAAGCCATAAGGGATCAATACCACACGTGGGCCCCGAATATATGTGACAAGCGCGGAACCCCCGCGCGGCGAAGGCCCAGCACCCGCGCAGCGGCGGCCGAAAAAGCAACATGGGGAATCTTGCGGGCTGACCCGTGATCCGATTGGAAAAGCGATAGGGAGCCCGGCCCGCACGCGATGTACAAGGTAAGCGCAGGGTATCAAGTCGCGACGCCGCGGCACCCGTACGCTGGAAGCCAAGAGCGCGCGAGGGCCGCGAAGTCACGCAAGCGAATCGCTCGGCGGCTGAGGTGGCGTTGGGCAACCTAAATTATCGAAACGTATTTATGGGGTTTCCTAACGGATTAAAACTGCCCTAGTGCGACCCGTGCGTCGTACGGTATGTTAGTGGTTTCAAGCGGTTAAGTAACTGTTACCATCGGGTTTTGGTACGGGCTGCCCCATCGTCGCCCGTGAGCCCTGCGCTCCCGGCCGGGGAGCTACTTAGGACAGCCACCAGCAGGTCGTCTGCCATCTTCTAGCTCGTTGCCTCCGGCAGCGGCTTCGCGTACTTGTGCGCGCGAGGGTCACTGAGGTTGAACAAGTCCGCACCGAGGTTCATCCACCCGGTAGTGAGTCGTCGTGCCGCGCACATGCGTTACATCATCAGGCAGCGACAGACAACCCCTCGGTGATGTAGTTTACTCTACTCGTGTGCCCGAGGTCGTTCTCCGTTTTTGCCCCGGCTTTGCAGCTGGCTGGGACGTTTTCGGGTAGCGATGCAAGGAATATTGGAGCTGGGGGGTCCCCGTTGGGGGCGGGTTTACACCTCAACACCTGAAGTCGAGCCGCAATACATGCCTTCGGGGCTTTTGCAGTGGAGCGCCCTCTCGCAGTAGTCAACTCTTGAGGTTAGGTGAGGTAGACGCGCTCGGCACCATGGCCGCTGCTCGTCACGGTTGTCAACTACGACAACTACGCCCACCGCAACGAAACGGCGCGGACGGAGGAGGACGTTCGTGTCGTCCGGGCGACCATTTGTTGTCCCGCAAGACACTGCAATAAACCGGTCCGCGTGTCCTCGCAACAGGGCGTCGTGGCATCAACGGTCGTTACATGCTATGGTTTTCCGGAACTACTCGCGTAATTGGCATGTTACCGGGGTGGCGCCGGTCATGCGCCGGTGTTTTGAGAGGGCTCGTTGCCCTCGCTCGCCCCAATCATGCTTCAGCAACGTTTGCTGTGGTCGCAGTGGAAGGCGTTTGTGCGGCTCGTCCCAACGCGTCTCCGACGCCTCCTACTGCAACGTCGTCGTCACAAGGACCACGACAACCTGCACCTGCCCGCCGGGGGGCAGCTCTACCACCTGGCGTGCCTGGCGTCTCGTGGTATACGTATTAACCACCCCTGGCCAAGTCCGGGTTTGGAACTTCGGCGACCGTCGCTGGTGCAGCAGCAGCGGCCGCCTCGTCGTCACCCTCCCCCCGACATCATTGGCATCGTTACGGGCCAGCATAGGCCACAAGGACCTCTACGCGCCGGCCAACCTGCTTCCGACGTCACGGCAACTCGTTTGTGACAACACGAGCTGCCCGCCGGGGGACAGCTCCGCCACCTCACGCGAATTGTGCGTTTCGTGACATCATCCTAAGCATGCGCTTTGTGGGGTGATCAGCAGCCGTTGCTGGTGCAGCAGCAGCGGCCGCCTCGTCGTCACCCTCTCCCCGACATCATTGGCATCGTTACGAGCCGGCATAGGCTACAAGGGCCTCTACGCGCCGGCCAACCCGCTTCCGACGTCACGGCAACTCATCTGTGACAACACGAGCGAGTTGCCCGCCGGGGGACAGCACCGCCACCTCACGCGATTTGTGCGTTTCGTGGCATCATGCTAAGCATGCGCTTTGTGGGGTGGTCAGCAGCCGTCGCTGGTGCGGCAACGGCGGCCGGCTCACCGCTCTCCGCGAAGAAAGACCCACGGCGACAGCGTACCGAGTCGACGGGTCTTCTGAGACGTCGGGTCTTCGCCGACAACCGACCCCGACACACCTAAGAGCCGGTACGATACGACCACACGGGGTCCCACGCTCCCACGCCCCTCAGCGCTGTGCCTTTCACCCACCGCCCTTCGCACAAGGGGGCGAATCAACCACCGCTGGTGATGCCGGCAGCATTACATCGCTGTCATCGCGCGTTGTTGCGTGTCCACCCCTCGTAACGTGCATCGCCAGTACATGTGTAAAGTTACCATCGCGTCGGGTACATGTACCAGTACTTCATTGGGATGTACGCGGCGCGCTCGCGCGCTCGTGCGCGCAGTTGTACTCGTCCTACTGGTGCATATGCCGCTGCTTTGCTGGGCGCTCGTCGCCAACTTGGCCACTTGTACCCATGCTTCTACTGGCTTGCAGTTCCGGCTCGTGCCGCACGCCACCATGGCGCGCGGCCAATGATGCTATAGGGCGCCGTTGGTTTACGGCGCTTTAATATTCCGCCCTTTAATATTCGGCGCTTTAATATTCCGGCCTATATCATGCCGGCATCAACATCTCCCGCCCGCGTCTGATGCGCATGCGCCTCGATCGAGGACCTCTCGCGGCGCGCGAAAGCTTCTACAACTCAAGACATCTTCCACCTTCGTCTTGTCGGCACGCCGGCCGACTGCTTGCGCTCGCAGTCGTAAACGAAACGCGTGTAAACTGGCAAAACCAGACTCGCATGCATGATTGAAATTATCTAAACGTGTTTATGGGGTTTCCTAACGGATTAAAACTGTCCTAGTGCGACCGTACGGTCTGTTAGTGGTTTCAAGCGGTGAAGTAATTGTTGCCGTCGGGTTTTGGTACGGGATTCCCCATCGCCCGTGAGCCACGCGCTTCCGGCCGGGGAGCTACTACGGACAGCCAACAACAGGTCGTCTGCCATCTTCCAGCTCGCTGCCTTCCGCAGCGCCCTCCTGTTTTCCGCCTCCGCCCTGCGGCCTCCTCCGACACTCCCTCCCCTTTCGCTGAACCTTTCTAGCCATACAATGGCGCTTTTCCGTGTAAAACAGCCTCCGCACCCTTCTTGGCAAAACCAGACTCGAATGCATGATTGAAATATTTTATCAATGATGTAAAAGTAAAAGTAAAGTTCGCCCCAGGACATCGGCCGAAGCCGCCCAGCACTTGACCTCTTGCGCCAATTGCAGTCGTAGGTCTGGCGTAGCCCGCCGAAGACCATTGCCTCATTCGAACCCCGAAGGGCTAATGCATCAACCGGGTAAACCCAGGACACGCCGGGACGATATGATCTAAACTAGTTTATGGGGTTTCCTCCCTTGACCTAACCGCTTTATTTCACCTACAAGTGCTGCTCAGTGGTACGGGAACTAGGCACATGTCGTTGCGCCCTTTTTGGGTGCCGCACGAATATACATAAAAGCAGCCATAACAGTTGAGCCCGCCATCTTCCAGTTTTCGCTGCGTTACACGCAGCGATGTTAAAATTGTCTCGTATCATGTTGCGAGCAAGGTCATCCCAGGTTGTTCAAGACCACACCCGGCTCACCACCCGTGTGTGATATTCTCATCCGTACATCCGTGCGTTACCATGCCATATATATGGATAACCCGTCGTTGAGCCGACGCTCGAATCGCTACACGCAAACGTGAAGGCCCAGTCTACATTGCTGCGCGAGCTTGCAAGAGCGTTGGCCCAATTGACGGCTCGTGACCGCGTTGTTGATGGAGATGGGGCACATGGCTCTGGTTCCGGGCAGCGCATCGCGGGACAGCCGACAAGCAGCGGGGGAGCCGCAGAGCGCCCCGACTTGCTAGAGCTAGCCTAGAGCGGCCGTGTCGGAGCAAAATCCGTGAGTGACGAGGATGACTACCTAGCGGTGTCAGAGCTACTGCAGCGAGCAGAGTCTGGGTACGAGGCCGTTCGACCGGTCAGTCGAGTGCCCGGACTCTTCCCCCTGAGCACCGACCTAACGAACGAGTACGACCTCAAGCAGGATGACCGGCGTCTGCCGGCCCAAGAGGGGTATCTGCGGATGTCGTGTTTCGGCGCCCACATGGCCGCACTTTTCGTGGCTTTCGACGAGTTTTTGCGCGACGTCCTTGTTGCACGTCAGGACTTCACCCCCTACCTCGCGAGAGCTCGGAACCACGCCGAAGCCATCGACAAGGCGTTTCGCTTTCGTTTGGCCTTCCTACGGAGGCCTAATGAGGTCAAGTGCGTGCATGGTGACCAAGGTGTTCTGGACGTGTTGCGAGCCCAGCACTTTCAGCATGCTTTTTTTCTTTCTGAGCATCTGGGTTCCGCGATTTTCGGGGACCTCATGATGGACTACGCGCACGAGCGTCGCGTCTTCGAGGCGACCGTTGCCAGCAACGCAAAAGTAACCGCTACTGCTCGGGTAGCGGCAGCGGCTGCAGGACGCGGGCGTGGGCGAGGACGTGGTGGTGGACGCGGGCGTGGCCTCGAAGGTGAGCACGAGTGACGGTGTGGGGCGCCTTTCGTCGGAGCTGCTGGCTTGGAGCTTTGCGAGGCCACCTTTCGGTGACCGCCGCAAAGCGCACCCTAGTAGCTCAATAACGACGGGATGAGCGCCCTGTGTCAGGACCTGACCCCCCCCCCCCCCCCCCCCCCCACATTGCAGACTTCATTTAGACCTTCCTCGGTGCGGCGCTTCTTACAGCTACAGCCGAGTGCGGCTCAACCATCCGCACACATGCACACGGCGGCTCAACCAACCGCCTCCCGTCCCATCTCATCACTGCGTCCGTCGGTTGTCACACTGCGTGTTACAATTGGTTCGCAACGACCAAGCTTCGCGCGTGTACGTTACGCGCGTGACAGGCGCTACGAGTGTGAAGGGCGCGCGGGGCGGCCCTCTTACCCGAACCTAGCCCCGCAAACCCGTACTAGTGCTGCTGCAAACCCGTCCACCAACTATCGGCCAACCCTCGGGAACCAAACCGATGTTGCCGAGTACTTTGCTAACAGTAGTCGCCCCCCGCCACTCTGTCGGTAAAACGACGCACTTACGTAATTAACGAGCCCGAAGCTGTCGCTCCCGGGGCTGCTTCACTGCGATCTCGAGTGCATGATGCTTTCGGCTCACACGAGTTAGGGCAGCGGACGCTCGACCTGCTCTCCGGCTCCCTCACCGCTCAGCCACTTAGGAGTTACGCAGGCAGACTGTCTCAATTCGCGGAGTTCTGCCACGACTCCGAGAACATCAGCCCGCTGGAGGCAACCACTGCTACTGTCGTCCGGTACGTTTCATGGATTGGAGAGCGAGGGCACGTTGGGGCTAAGTCGCTGCAGCCCTATCTGTCTGCGATCAACACGTTCTTCGAGCTTAACAACCTCGACTCACTCGCAAAGGACAGCTTGCACCTTACTGCGGCTCGGCGTGGACTTATGTTGCAGCAGCGCCGTTTGGAAGCCGCTTCTTTGCGAGTTCCTCTGCCTGCTGATGTAGCTTAAAGCTTCGTCGAGAAGGCCGAGTTGATTGTGTCTGCTCACACCACAGAGTAGCAGCACGACTTCCGAGCCCTCGTGGCTTCGGCAGTCAACTTCATGTTCTTTGCCAGGGGACTTATTGGCGTCTCCTGCCGAGTGCCGGATGTGCATGTCGACGATTGCAACAATACTATGCAGGTGTACCGCGAGAAAGGCCGCGCTGGCCGACGGGGACCCGACGACCTGCGCGTGCTTCTCCTTCCGGTGTCTGAACACCCCCGAGTTGCACGTCTCCTGCACCACTTCATCGACAACGTACAGTATGTCCCCTTGGTCACTGTTGCCTTGGCTGAAACAAACTTATGGGCGGTCACCGCAAGTAAGCGAGCAGTCAAAACCTTGAACCGCCGCTACAATGTCGGACTGGCTGTCTATACAGCCGTCCGTCTTGTCGGTGCTGCCCCCCCCCCGCCGGCGGTTCATGGACCTCACACAACCTTCGCAAGGGAGCAGCGTCTGCCGCTAACGCCATCGGAGCTCCATTGTCCCACATTCGCTACCAAGGCGGCTGGGCCACTAACTCCGACGTCGTTTTGGACTACATCGACCCCAACGTTCTTCCTTCACCTGGCGTGTGGTTCTTTTTCGGCCACATCGCGCCCCTCCGCCACTTTCAAGTCCAACAGGACTCCGCAGCGGTGGCCTTCCCGGTGCCTCCTTCATGACCTGGCGCTACCCCTTCTCCGTCAAATCCACCGCTCTCTCCGTTCGCTCATGACTGGCAAAACCAGACTCAACTTGAAATGATCTAAACTAGTTTATGGGGTTTCCTCCCTTGACCTAACCGCTTTTTAGCTACAAGTGCTGCTCAGTGGTACGGGAACTAGGCACCTGTCGTTGCGCCCTGCTTTTTGGGTGCAGCACGAGTAGACATAAAAGCAGCCATAACAGCTGAGCCCGCCATCTTCCAGTTTTCGCTGCGTTACACGCAGCGCCCTCCCTGACTCCGTTTTCCCTCCACGCTTTTCACGTTACCTTACCTTCCTGCCAATTTCGGCACTTGACCGTGTAAAACGGCCTTCGCAATCTTTTTGGCAAAACCAGACTCAACTTGAAACCCCGAGTTTGTGTAGTTTGCGAACTATTCGCGAACAGAGCTCGCGATGACTTCATTCCCAAAACCGCGAGGGCCGACCCCTGCTCCATGTAGCGACTACTCCTCGTACCAGGAACACATACCACGGGCACGTGCCTAGAGGCGGGGTGATTATATGTTCGTTACAGCCTTACTTACAGGGATATGTGCAGCGTCTAGGGAACGCACGGAAAGTACTGGGGAAGGAGAAAGGCGGGGTCGCTGCGCTCGGTCTGACCTGACCACTTGTTGACGCAATGACGCACACCAACCGTCTACACTGGCGGCGGTCCCCCGTCGACAATCAGCGCGTCCAGCCCACACCAGTAGCCCAGCCATAGCGCGTCATTGGCAGGACGCGGCATAGCCTCCCGCTGCAGGCGTGCGCAAATTGCTGCGGTGCTGTGGTGTTGCCCTCACAGTGAACCCCGGCTAGTACCCCGACTAGTAGGCCCAGCGCAAGAATGAGCAGCGGTCGCGCCCCCCGGGCGGGGCGTCTTGTGACGGCCGTCCTGCTACCTCTCCTGCTCCCGCTGCTGGTCAGCGCGAAAAGCATTAGTCCCGTGACGGCTATTATCACTCCCGATGAAGACCTCCCCGAGATCTGCGGCGACCTGCTCCTGGGCAGCGTGCCGCCCGTTGTGAAGAAGGATAGCAAGGCGCGGCCGCATAACTTCTACGTGCCTGCGGGCTACGGCAACCACCGCTTCTGCGTGCCGCAGAAGAACGGCAACCGGATGTGGGGCGGCCTTCTGTTCGCGATGCACACCAACAAGAAGCCCTCCAGTGCAAAGGAGGTGCGTTCCAGCAAGTCCGTTACACCGACGTAGTGCCGCCGTTTTTCTGTTCTAGTATTCGCTGCCATTCGTTGTACGGTGCCTACACGGGTAGTCGCAGTATGTTCTATGAAAGCACCAGCCCAGGCGTCGCCGCTTCCGAAAATCACGCCCCACCTGGGGACCATCGACGTAAAGCACTCCGCTGCGGGCCGCTGGACTCGTCTCCGAGCCGCGCTTCCTATTTCCCGCGCTGAACGAACAGGTGTTGCCGCGATCAGGTCATCAACAAGATGCACATGTTCGGCCAGCCCGGAGGCACAAACTCCGGCGACTACACGACCTGGTTCTTCTCCCGTAACCCATACAGCCGCATCCTGTCCGTGTACCTCAACAAGGTCGTTGGCGACTGCGGGGACGAGCACCACTCGTCGAAGGACATCTGGAAGCGAGGCTGTGGTGAGTGGTCTGTCAGGCCGGGGGACCTGAAGTACATGAAGGTCCCCACAGTGGGAAAGAATGACTGCAGCACTCTGGAGGAGTGCCAGCGCGTGCAGTTTGCGGAGTTTGTCAAGGAGCTGCACCACGTGGCGACGCGCCATGGCGGCCCACGTCTGTGCGAGATGAATCACCACCTGTGCCCACAGGCAATCAGCTGCCTGAAATACCCCAACACTTACCAGCTGAAGCTGGAGCGCGAGGTTGTGTGGTACGCCTGCCTGCTGCAGAAGTTTGGCCTCACTGAGCTGGCCGCCTCTGGCTGGGAGGACTTCACCGGCCGCAGCTGTTTCTACCACGGCGGGCATTACCACTCAGAGAGCAAAAGCTGCGAGTACTCTATGCACATCCACAGCAGGCACACCGCCAAGAAGCTCATCGAAGGGAGCAACCCGACAGGTGGCACCATTCACTCCACCGGCGCGTTCGACCTTGTAGAGACATACTTCACGCCCGAGGTTGCCCAGATGGTGGCGGAGCTGTACAAGGAGGACTTCGAGACCCTGCACTACCCAGTGTGGGATGGGACAGGCCACTTCCAGGCAGACCTCGCGGATGAGCTCTGAGCTGTGTGAGCCATACTCTGGGATCCAGCATGAATCCTAACAAACGCAATGATACCCACAATGAAGCACAACAAGATGCCACTGCAGCTGTAGCTAGATGTGCAATGCCGGCAGATCTATTTTGATAGTTCATCATCCAAACAGCTGTATTCCAATTTATGAGGAGGCACGTGACTGCCAATTTACAACGTACGCGTTCATTTATGTATTTTGTCTGTAAGAATACTTGCACCAATGAAAGCAGAGGCGTTCAGAACTTCTGGGACATACCTGTCTGCTGTCGTCAAGCCATCGGTGCAAGCCATGCACCGCCACGACTGCCTGATACGGCACATTGGTGTTGCAGGGGTATTGACTGATGCTTGTGGGAATCTTTATATTGCATTAGCTTATGTGAACCTTGATGTCCTTATGCATGTCTCGGTAGGCATGCTGGGGCGGTAATTGTTATTTTTTTATTCACTATTAAATTTATGTTAGATATATTGAGAAATCTTCAGACCAGTACACTACGTGATATTAGAGAGTGATATTTTTAGGCCGATTAGATTATTGTTGTTATTTTAGGTAGCGCCAGATCTGGGGAGAAAAGGAAGGGGTCCTTGCTTTTCGAAAAACATTTCCGTTTCCGATATATACTGCTTAAACTACTGGCTAAACGCAGCCATGCAGCGTCGTTGGCACTGAACGTCACTGGCATTTCTTCTGTAAAATATAGTAAATACATAGAGCGATGTTTATACATGTACGCGACGACACATGTGCAGTCTATATGTACAATAATGTAGGTTGTATGCATGTATATACACCCTCCCACCCGTGGGACGCTGATGCGCTGACAAAGCCAACTCCAGCTGGTATCGCAGCGTGCAAGGTGTGCCAAGCAGCAGATGGAGGATGCCATCAACTGTGATCACTACGTATGCGGAGGGCAGCCACTGGGTGATGACAACGCCTACTACAGCACCTTCATCGCCAGAGTCAACATGGACTGCTCGTCACCCGTGCAATTCGAGTACTACTTGCAACAGCTTAAGTCCGCTGCATGGTTTGATGCAAATCTGCTTGCATGTTGTGACGACACAACCACTAAGTTGGGCGTGGTGTCCACAGACCTTAAGGCAGAGTGGCACACCGTGCTGCCTGTGTGCAGGGACTGTTCCGGGCAAGGAGCCAAGCCCCTTGTGGGCTCCAGGAAGAAGATGGGCAAGGAGCGGGCTGATGATGTTGCACATGGTGCAGCACGTGAGGACCTCACGCAGGCACGCAAGGGGAACGCACAGGTTGCAGCCATAGAGTCGCAACAGCCACCAGGACAAGACGCGCACAGCCAAGCAGCAGTGTTACACCCGAGGCAGCAACACAAGGCAGCCCAGGCGTGGAAGCCAGCCCTTTGTGAGGCGCTCCGTCCGGTAGTTTGAAACAATAACATTGTGAGTACATTGTCAGCAGTCAGCAGTTGTCAACAGTCAGCAACTAGATGGTAGGCCGTGAGGCTGGGAGGGTCGGGGACGTAGCAACGTAGCAACCACAACATGTAATCATGTTGTCTACATTCTGCACTCTACATGTTGCCATCTGCATTACGCATGCTCATTGTTGCCTTGCTGCATGCTCTATTGTTGTTTAGTGTTGTTGTTGGACTGCTAATGTTGTTGTTGCTGCTGCTGGCCTCATGCCGTGGCATATTATATATCTGCAAATAACCCATTTATAGTACTTTAACAGGACTAGCTTCAGCGTAAAGCAGAATATATTAAAACGGGCCCCTAAAAGGGGGGCTCCTGCGGGGTACTTAAAACAAGATAAAAGATCTATAAGTCGCCTTATAACTTTTAAACCTGCTGATCGTCAAACCGATAAACCAACGATAAAGTAACGATCGTCATCTGTAAGTGTATTTTCAGATGATACAGTCGCTACCTACGACCAGCAGCAGGTAGCTATTTTAAAGGATTATGTAGCTCCCGGCCGCCGCGCGGAAGACACAGTCAGCATATTACAGGCGGTACCAGGAGGGTTACCCCTCACCTGGTACCAGCGCAACACAAGAACGCTCTATCGGTGCACACTTCACAGTGACAGGCATATCTCCACCCACCCGCAAAACCCTGCTGGTCTCGGTACTGACTTGCTCGTCAGCGTCGTTGCGTTTGTCGAGAACCGCGCGATACAAAGATCCTTCCGGATGGCGCCCGGGCAGCAGGTCTCCGCCCGAGATGCCCCCCCCCCCCCCCCCCCCCCGGGTTTGCGCGACCTGCAGCGTTCTTATGCGCCATCCACTTGCAGTCCTTCCCCGCGCCACGTGCGACACGTTTTACTTACGTCGTCGCGACATCTGTCGACTCCCGCATCGTCCTACACCAGGACGCTGAGCCACTGGCGGACGACCTGGTAGCGGCGTGCCGTGACGGCGACGAGGCGACGGTGCGGTCGCTGCTGGAATGTGCGACTGCACTGTCTCCATCCTCACCCCCACCCCCTCTCTCATCGACGCTTGTCCCCCTGGTTTCACGGAAACCTGTTGATAATGCGCTAACGCGAATAGTAAAAAATACAAATGAAAGCAGGGAGCGCCATAACTACGCGAGTTTGCACTCTCACTGCTGCTGCTTCTATCACACACACACACACACACACACGCGCACACGCACATCGATGTCCTGTTGCGATTTATGATCTTTGCCCTCTCGGAACTATCTCAGCTCCATCTCACCAGCCGGCTGCTGCACCTGTGCCCCCCAGGTACCTCGCCCAACTGCCAGACGAAGCTTGGCCTCAGCCCGCTGGTTGCAGCGGCAGAGGGCGGCCACCTCGGCGTGCTGCGGCTGCTGGTGGAGGTGCGCACCTGCCCCAGGCTGACCTCCTACAGGCTTACCCGGCATGTGGGGGAGGCCACTGGCTGAAGGGCGCTGGTCCTTGCCGCCAGGCGGGCGCAAAGCCGAACGAGGCGACAAAAAACGGCAACACAGCGCTGCGGGCGGCGGTGCTGCTGGGCGACGCGGACGTTCTGGTGTACCTGATTGAGCAGGTGCAGCAGTCCCCGCAATGATCCCAGCTCTGGGCTGTCTGCCTCGCGCACTGCCTCCTCCCCTCGGGCTGCTGCGCCTGTTTGTTGACCAATATGCATCCTGAGCATGCGGAGCACATGTGCAACAGGGTGCGGAGGTGGACATGGAGACGGGGCGCGGCACCGCGCTGATCACCGCGTGCAGCCAGGGCGACTGCGACATGGCGGCACTGCTCATCGACAAGGTTGCGCCGCCACCCCCCCCCCCCCCCCCCCCCCCCCCCTCTACAGCAATCCACGCGCTCGCTGGTCTCACCGCCCGCTTACACCCTGCGGAGCCGCCCAATACCGGCGGTGTCTGTCATATTCCTCCTGCCAACATTTCACTGCAGGCATTGATCTCTGACAGCCCCCCCTTCCTGCCAACACACACGCACATACTGCGCAGGGCGCCAAGCCCAATTTCGAATCCCGGAGTGGCGCCACTCCGCTCATCTCTGCCGTACGGGAGGACCACAGCGAAGTGGTGAGCGGCCACAGCCCCCGAGCAGCTGGCAGATGATGGCGGCATTTGCGTACACCTCGCGTCTTCCTGAGCACGCACTCTCTTCATCATGGCAAAGCATGGCCGCCGTGGGCCGCCAGGCCTTTTGTATATCTGTTTAGTGCACACAGTAACGTACTAATTACATCTTACCCCCCCCCCCCCACCCACCCACGGTCCTTATATACAGGACACTAATTGAAAACTGCGACATAACAACTTTTTCGTAGAATACACTGCAAACACACCACGTAGTAAATGTCACCGTAGAGGTGCGAATTATCAGCGTTTTATTTTTTGCGAAGGGATGAGCATTTTAAACGTTGCGGTCGATGAGATGTGGCGTGGTGAAAGCAGCCCACACTGTCCTTGGTGGATGGATTGTGTGCTTTTTATTCACCAGATGGGATGCATGGCTCTGAGGCACCTGGCGGTCGCCATTGCTGTCCGTGGGCCCAGGTGAAGGTGCTACTGCAGAGGGGCGCAGACCCGGAGCTGACGACCGCAGATGGGGCGTCCGCAGTGCAGGTGCAGTGCCAGGCCTTCTCCGCTCTCAGCCCTTCTGCCATCATCCCGCAGCGCCCTCCCTCCCTCCCTCGCCCGCAGTGAACATGCATTCAGCTTGCGCCGCTTTCCGTGCAGATTGCGCAGCTCAAGGCGCTGCCCATGACGCTGGCGCTCCTCATGCAGGCGATCGTCGTGCGGGACGTGCGCTGCTCGCCACCGATCCCCCTCATCCCATTTACTACGAGTACCTGTCTCCTGCACCCACCAGCGTTCCTGCTTTCCGCAACGTGAGCGCCTCAATAACAGCGTACCCGTAGTGCCGCTGCGGTCTGATGCACCGCGGCCGCCATGCAATTCAGGCGGACAATGTTCTGCGTAGCTCCGAGCAGCGACAGGCAAGCCCCCTTCCTGCCCTCCCCACCTCCGTTTCCCCTTTCCTCCCCCCTCTCTCCACCTTGGCCTATGTGTCCACCAGTTTACCTACGTCAGTGCGCTCATATGAAGCAGCGTCACCGCCACAACCATCACAACCACTATATGGCGACACAGTGACTCGCCACCACTGCTATGCACTCCTTGTGATGCCTGCAGGAGGAGGCGGCAGTTACGCGCGAGCAGAAGGCGGACCAGGCGCTGCAGGTGGGCGGCACAGACAGTCATGTGATGGTTCGAGGGGGCGGAGGGGGGGGCTGGCGCTGGGGTAGCGCGCTCTTCACAGCGCCCATGGTGGGGTGTGCATGCCGCGCCGGCGCTATCTGGCCATTCAAAATTCATCTCATTGGCTGCGAGATGTGGGCTATTTAAGGGTTGTTTCGGGTGCCGGGGCCAGACACACACACACACATGCGCGCACATGCCTGCGCGCATGGATGGTTCTCTGGGATGGAACTCACCCAGCGCATGTGTCTTAAAGGGGAAGACACATAAGGATAACCAGTCCCGGGTGGCGATCCTGCCTGCCCAATGCGAAGACACGCACACATGTGCATGCATATGTGTATACGGGTGCTGGCGACCTATAAGCGCCCGAAATGTAAGCCTCTGATTCGCGTTGCTTGCAAGCTGTGGGAACATCTGCTTTAGTTTCGTCCACAGGTGGTGCACGTCATTACTCCTCGTGTACTTATGACCGCGTGGGCACCCGTAGTCTGTGTGGCCTGGGACAACATCATGGGGAGGGGTGATTGTATGCGTTTGTTTGTTGCATACCGGCACAGATAGAATGAGAATGCCAACCTCAATTCCTTAGGAACGCCTAGGTGCGGCCAGAAGGGATGTCACCATGGGCGGCGCTGTTGGGCTTGGGTGGCTCGGCATCCCCTCGCGTGCGTGCGCCACGCAGAGTAGGACGGAGCCTAGCGGCATTGCGGGGCATGCTCTCAACGGCCTGGCCATTCTGCACCGCCATGCAGGAAGCGCAGGAGCGCCAGAAGAGCACCCGCGCGGAGACAGATTCCAAGATATCGGACCTCAAGGCGCGCCCCCCCCCTTTCACCTCTTGCCTGCCGCGTGCCCCGCCGCCATCTTACAACACTGCCTATCTAGTTGCAACTAACCTGAAGCCTGTGAGCCTGACTTGGCGTTTGCAGGCGGAAAATGAACGGCTGCGGGCGCTGTACGGCAGCAAGAAGTGACTCTGAGGGGGCTGCGGGCGCGGCCAATGTGATTGTGGTCATGCTGAAACGTGAAACTGAGATCAAATTGCAACAAGCTGAGTAGTCGCTTGCTCATGCTGATGTTGATGGCGATTGCATTTATGGGGGTAATGGAACCGGTAGTAAGCGGTAGAAGTCAAGCAGAGGAGCTTGTTGGTACACACAAGACCGACCTACCAGGTTAAAGGGGGAGTCCTAAGTTGCTCCGAAGACCGGACCCTTGGACGAGCTCAATGACCCGGGGATGCTGGACTCTGGCATGCAGTTGGAATCGATTTTCAATTGGTACAGATATCAGCTGTCATGCTGGCCAGCGTATCACGGCGAGGCAAACGGCATAGATGGCGACGCTGGCGGCCAACCAGATCAGTTGAGGCCCGGACACGATGTCCCGACCCTGCGGGAGCGTGAACAGCTTGGCTTGCCACCAGCGCGGCCCCGCCTTGTAGCTCCACAGCCCCAGGCCGGCCGCCAGCACCTCCACGCCCAGAGACTGCGCCTGTGGAGCGCGGCAACCTTAATGTCCATGTCATGCTTCCTGAACACAGTGTGGCCTCAAAGCCCCCATAACCTGACACATGCACAAAAAAGACATCCCTGCCCCCCCCCTTCCAAGGCTTGGCCTCAGCTGCTAGGGCGGCCGACGTACCGGTAGTTGCTAGCAAGTAAATTAGTCAAAATGATTGTTCAGTCAAATCCATTGCGATGTTTTAATTAGACCTGCAATGCCCTCATGACAGCAGGTCAGAACCAGCCGTTACAGTACGTAGAAGGCGATGTGGTAGCTGCACGTTCCAATAGATTGCCTGCAGCATGAGGGGGCTTTATATTATAGGGTCTTACAGATGCACCAGCACTCGTGGACGGCACATGACCCCAGTTGCCCTGAGGAACAGCAGGGACTAGCTGCCACGCTGTTGCCCCCCCCCCCCCCCCCCCCGCAGTGGGAGCCAGAACGGTGATAGCAGACTTCTGAGTGCAGAACATAGTTGGCATGAGGGATGCATGCCCCGTGCATCCTCGGACTTTAAGTTTCCCCCTGATGACTTGCCTTACCTGGCAAACGCCGACAACAAGGGCCAGTTCCAGGCAGTTGAACTGCTGGAAGTGTGAGCCTGGCAACAATAGACACACCGCTGCGGGCCCCAGCAGCCCCACCTGCACGCATGTTCCGGGGGTTTAAGGATACCCCAAGCCAGTCAGCCGCAGCCATGCAGCAATGGCCTGCCCTTTCTGCCACTGTACACGGATCATCAGGGGGGGAGGGGCATGGGCCATGGGGGCCCCGCACCAGCCCATCCCAACAGCTCCACACCAGCAGCGCCAGCAGGAATTTGGGCCTGGCAAGCGCGCGCAGCACACGCCGCGGGTCTTCCAAGCACCCCGGCACCATCAGCGGCGCCTCCCACATCGCACCCAGCAGTGAGCACCACCAGAAAAGTGCCCACACATGCTGCAGCGGGTGAGCAGGCATCGGTGCTGTTAGACTGCGCTCCTTACCAACCTGGCATGCGGATGGCTTCAATCAAGGCATCGGCATCACAAGAGAGGCCCATGTCCCCAAATTGCGCACGTGAGCATTCGGCGCAGAGAAAAGGTGGGGATTGCGAGAATTTACTTTATGTGCATGCAAGTATTACACATTTATAGATGCCCGCCCTTGTCACGTGAGGGCAGCTGTCACTAAAGGAGGGGCAGAACTATATATAAATACCCATAACAAAAGAACCTGTTGTTGTTCCTCACTGGATGCAAATTAAGTCACGTCGAAAGAAGGGCAAGACCGGTGTGCAGTGCCTTTACTGAAGTGGAATATCTTTCTTGCGGCCGATTCGAAAAGCGCACATGTAGGTTCCGCCGGCGTGTTTGTGAGCTTAGCGTACATCAATGTGGCAGTTCACCCGTTCACCGTAGGCAGGCACGCACCGACGGAATGGCTCCGCATTTATAGAGCGCCAGTGCGCCGAACGGCGCCGCTAAACCTATCGACACGGTGAGCAGGTACGCCAGCCGTGTGAGCGGCGACGCGCCGTCCACATTGACTCCGCCCTCGTTGCGTATCTCCTCAGCCCCATCTGAACGGCGTGAACCCTCGATATCGTCTTCGATACGCGGCGGATGGCTGCCGGCGCCGTCGCCCTTTGACGCAAATGTTATCGGCGCGACCTTCCGTGCGGCTCTCGTGATCGGCGCCCCCGCGAGGCTGCAGCGTATCCGACGGAGAGTTGCAGTGTGCCATCCAGACCGTGAAGACAGCGAGATGTGGCATTGTGCTGACGTGCGAGGACGAGGTGCCGTCGTCATGACTGCTTGCGGTGTACCTTGCTGCTGGCGCTAACCGGCCAACAACGGGCTGACGGCGACACGGCTGCCGTGGGATATGTGCACAGCCGATTTGTTATACTTCTACCAAACGAGCGCACGTAAACAATCCGCCCTTCTGTCCACGCAACCGAAACGGCCACCACGCAATATGGAGTAGCAACAACGTAGCGACGACTAGGGGGGGTTGCCGGGACGACAGCAGAAGCGGCAGGGGTGTCTACAGATGTCTCGTGCGATTCTTATCCGCGATTAGTTGCAACGGGTATAGTCGCTATCTATACCGGTCGTAGCTATGAATTATTTGCGGTCGCGGCGGGCCGGGGGGGTTAGGTCGATCGCTACGGTATCATTGAGTCGCGTTGTCTCTACCTACTAAGGAGAGACCTACAGTCATATACTACAGCAGGTAGCGATTATCTTATTACAAATTATTTGCGGTCGCGGCGGGGGGTAGCGACTAGTTCGGTCAAACGCGCCAATCGGCCCCAGTAGGCGCGGCAGCAGGCATCACACCGCGCACTCACAGCACAGGTCAGCAGTGCTGCCGCGACACGGGGCTGGCCTCGGGTATCCCCTCCCATTACACGCGGCAGAGTTGCCAGTCACAGGTCAACAGTCGATTTACACACTGCGCAACACGATGACGGCACCAGCCAACTCCGGCCGTACACGGCCGGTCCAACGCGCCCTGCTCGCGATCACCCTCGCGGCGGTCTCGCGGTTGACGCTAGGTTAGTCCCCGCTGCCCGCCCGCCTGCCTGCCAGCAACTCCACTCCTATCCCGCTCCTCACCATCGACAGCTGATACTCGATTCTCGGCTGACACTTCCTTGCTCCCAACCTAACCTGGCCGTGTCGCAGGCTTGGAGGTTCACCTGACAGAACTTACAATTTACGACACTCACGACGTCTTGTGCGCTCCCCCCCCCCCCCCCCCCCCCCCCCCCGGTGGCGCATGCAGCGCCGCCTCAGCCGCCTGCACAAACATAACCTCGCGACCAAAGCTGACCACCTTTCCCCACTTGCCTTTCTGTCTCCGCACCCCGCCATACAGCACCAAGCCAGACATATACTTCAAGTGCGAAGGTAAGCTCCTTCACGCACCGCCACACCCACGTGGCTTGCCACCAATGTGCTCCCCGCACCCTAGTGTCTGACTTCAGGGTCGCGGTGGGCTACTATCGCCCCTCTACCTTCGCGCAGGTGATACTGGGATCCAGCTGCTACCCGATGTAAAGGATAAGGTAGGTGCCACAACCCCAGCGCCGCACTTCTGAAGTATTAGAGGAGGAAAGGGAAAGCTTTTTTTTTTGGGGGGGGGGGGGGGGGGGCAATGCACCCGTGCCGGCTGTTGAGGAGCTGCTCTGGGGCGGTATTTGCAGGACCACAAGTACAGCTGGCAGGCGAGCGGGACGCTTGTGACCAGCCTGGCACCCGGGGGCTGCAAGAACTGCGGCTTCTATGAGCAGGACCGGCTGCCACTGGACGAGGTGCGGAAGCTCCCCGCCCGATTCCGTTGCCATCAGCGCGCATCAGTGCGCCTACATGTGCCTCTGCCCACTGTGGCGCCTCAACCATGTGCTGGAAGTGCTGCACCTGTGACTGTTTTGGGCTGGGGGTTCAGCCAGACACCAGCGCCATATGAACCCCCCCCCCCCCCCCCCCCCCCCCGGCGGCGGGGAATCACATGCGCGTCGGCAGGATGATACGCTTGGCGAGTTCCAGCTGTGTGCGCACCAGTTTGCGGAGAGCAACGGCCAGGCGCAGCTGCTTGAGGAAGGTGGGCCACAGCCGGCCTGTATTGCCGTGGATGTGGGGCGTGCGCAGCGCTCCTGCACGAAAGCTGAGCGCCCTCTGATGTCCCAATAACTGGGTGGATCACAGGGCAATTCCTGGCGATGTTCCGCTGCGCCGGCTGCGTGTCGCCCCCACCACCGCCGGCATGGCCCTCGCCGCCACCGCCGGCGCCACCGCCTCCCATGCTGGTGCCGCTGGCAGACGTGCCCTCCGCCGACCTGTGGCGCTTTGTTTCCACCGGCTGGGTGCACCGGGGCACTGCCGGCGCGCCTGACTTCACCTGGGCTGTGCTCAGAGCGTCCGTCTATGCCAATGACCTCTGCACGGGCGAGCCCCTCGGCATCGACAAGGTCGAACCGCCCCCTCCTCTTCTCCCCACTGTTTCGCCACACCAGCCGCACGCACACCTCTACGATGTGCCATGTCATCAGGCTGCATGCTGATTCCAAGCTGGAATATGGGTCGCCTAGGTGGAGTACTTGAAGTGCTGTGGGGAGGGGGCGTGGGCGCCTGTGGAGGCCGACAGCGATGGCATGTCCTCCGAAGGTGGCCACGCCCCCCACCCTGTAGACTGCCGGCTGCCTTGTCCGCGGTGTTCCTGCACTTGGGACAGATGTCCTTGAGTCAGCGACCCCTCGGTCCCTTGATGCAGATTCGGGTGAGAGCGCGAGCAGCGAGACAGAGGCGGACCCGGATGACGATGGCGGCAACACCTCCCTGGCGGATGACGCTTGGAAGGATGACCCAGAGGATTGGAGTGTGCCGGGGCCATACACAGGAAAGGCGGAGTTCACCTTCAAGGAGTACATGGCTTGCAAAGACCCAAACAAGGGGTGCGCCCCCCCCCCCCCCCCCCCCCCTTCTTATGATGATAATCGAAACTGCAGTGAAGGGCACTCCGATAGGCTGGCAGTGGCTGCAATGTGGGGCATGCAGGCGATGAGTGTGTGGGCCTGGCTGCTGCATTCAGGATCATGGAGAACGTGCAGATCACGGAGTGCCAGCAGAGGTAAGGCTGGGCGCCGTACCTTTTCGGGATGGCGTGGGGTCTGGAAGGTGGGGGGGGGGGGGGGGGGGGGGGACCCAGTCTGCCAGGGCTCTAAGGGTGATGCCGCCGTGGCCTCTGCCCTCCTTGGATCAGATGCGCCACGTGGCCCACATGCCACGCCTACACCTACAATCACGTGCACAACAAGTGCTACCTCAAGGAGAGCTGCTTTGACGTGCGCACTGATGACGGCCACACGGACAAGTCTGGCATCAAACATGGCAACCCCGGCATGGAGCTCATGGGGGCGCATCCCGGCTGGGTGGCGCGCCACGTGCATCAGCTCGCGGAGCCTAGCCGCGACGGCGGCGCCTCTGTTGCCTTTCACCTCACCAAGCCGCAGGTGGTGTCGTGCGTGAGTTTCGACGTGCCTCCCGGGAACCTCACTGCCTTCCCTGACGCCGGCCGCATCGAGTTCAGCGTCGACGGCGGGCGGGTGTGGCAGCCAGTGGTGCAGCTGGACAACATTAACAGCCACGCAAGCGCGGCGGTCAAGCAGCTGAGTGTGCGGCCCTTGTCTCACAACGGCGGGGATGCTGCTGCGGCAAGTGGCTCCACCGAATCTGGAGATGCATCGAGTGGGCGGCGCAGCACAAGTACCGATGGGCCCAGCTATCATTTCTTGCATTCCGATTTCCAAGCACATATCAACTGTTTGCTCCCCCAGCGGCTTTGCCGAGCAACACAATGCCTGGCTTGTGCACTGCAACCGTACAAGGCACCTGTGATTTTGGGATGAGATGTTGGCTGATGCATGTTTCCTGCTGTGCTGCATTTCCCACAGGCTTGATCGCTGCGGCTGCTGTAGCAGCGTTTCTTGCGCTTGCTGGCGTTGCGGCAGGTGTCTTGGGGCTGGCGGCATACAATCGGCGGCAGGCCGCTGCGCGGGAAGACTACGAGCGCCGCTTCCAAGCGGTGTTTGACAGCCCCGACTTTGAGGAGTTGGACCGCATCGTGGAGCAGGATCAGCACACGTTCATGCAGGCCCTGAACCCCGCTAATTGGCGGGCACCCTGGGGAGGCAGGGCATACAGCCAGTTCAGCTGATCCAAGATGCGGAACACTCTGTCGATGGCCAGAGATGGCGACAGAATGCAGACCAGGGCACTTCTAGGGCCCGCGAGAACAGGCTGAAATACATGGTAACATGGCGACTACATGTTTCAATAAGACAGTTCTGCTAATAGTGCAGGAAGCGATGTAATCAGCTCAGCTTAGACACCCGAAGTCGGCATGACTTGTAGATATGCTGTCGTACAAAGACCATCATTTCGGGAGATTGAATAGCGGCGTGCGAGCGATTTCCTATCTCACGAGTGCGTGAAGATAATCGCCGCCGACTAGTTGGAAGACGTGAGTACATTTGGGACAATACAAGCAGTCTGCAAGTAGCAAATGCGCAGGACAACGCGGCAACAGCTTCCACATAACAGCTTAACATAATACTCGCTGATGGAGAACAATATGGCAAAAGGCCTAGGAATGGCATAGCATGAGAGGGCCCACAGATGTACCGCCTGTGCCGGACCCTCACCTGGGTGCGGACTTTCAGCCGGTTCATTATGACCTGCTCCTCATTGAGCTTGAATATTGCGCGGACACTTGGTGAAAGAAGAAACTTGTTGCGAACCACTAAATATATGAAACAACCCGCTCATCTGCGCGCTCCCCACAGAAGGGTGAACATTGGTGCTGCTGAAAATAGTTCTCCCTGTTAGGGTGGCGGTGTGCATGCTCAAGGACGTCACACACGCATTCGACGCGGCGATGGCCACGGGTACCCGGAGTTGCTCAACTACCGCCATGTGCAACCGGCTCCTAAAACATTTACAGCATTCAACTATAGAGTGGTGCAGTTCCTACGCGCTCATTCCATCGTGAATCTTCGGCAACGCCGCCAACCATCCACCATCACGACCAAACGCATGCACCCTCCCCAAGCCCCGTTGGCCAGCCGCCAGCTTCTGTAGGACGCTGACCAAGCCAGTCAACGCCTTTCAAATGTTCGACACTGGATAGAGGAGTTAAAAGAAAGGGAGTAACCGTATCGAAAAAATTTAAAACTTTGTCCCTGGGCAGCATAGGGTCGGCTGTGCCCGTAGCAGCATGCAGTCCTGTGAAGACCAAGTAGTAATCTTACATAGATGGGGGCACTTCACACACCGGCGCTAGATGCGCTAGCCGCCGATTCTCAGGGCTGCCATGGGACTCCGGGCCCAGCTGACGGACTCGTGATAGTTACAAGCGCCGCCATGTCGCAGCTTACCCGCGAGGCCCACGCACACTTTCTCACCTACGAAAATGGCGAAGCTGTTTACCCAACTGAGACATCATGATGCCCTCCAACCCCATACAGCTTCACGTAAGGTTTCTGAAGATATTTTCCCAAAAACTGATCTGCTACAGAGAGCACCCATAAATTGCAGAAACTAAATTCCGCGTTTATTCAGTAGTAATATGCATGGGGTATATCACGATGCGCTCATGTCGCACGGACTGCAAGAGGGGGGGGGGGGGGGGGAGGGGGATCCTAAAAGAAGGAATAACACCGCCGGGGTTGTGCAAGTTCTTATTAAGGTAGGTAGAGAGCACCAGCCTACCCCACCTGGTGTACGGAAACACCCATCCAAAACATTCCACCCGCTCATGGTCCTCCATCGCAGCTTTATTGTCACATCATTCTGGGGACGCAATTCAAGAAGGCTGTGTTTATGGCAGGGTAGTCTGAGAACGCAGCTGTCACGTTGGCGACGTGGTACATCTCGTACATCAATGCCGCGATGTCGGAAAACTCGAAGGCGGACACGTTCTCCAGGCTTGTCCAGTACCAACCGCACGGCCCTGCTTGTGCGGGCTCGCCTGGGCGGGCTCCCACGCACCCGCTGCGGTCGAGCGACCACGCAATAATCCCCACGCGAATACTATTCAGAAACGCAGCGTGGGCTGATGGCGCAAGGCGGTGCCCGGACGAGGAAACGAGTCGCCAGAGCGGGGGCGCCATGAGCTCCACCCCCATCTCCGCTAGGCCCGATACCACCGACGGGCTTCCGCAGTCAGACGGCGTGCATGTTGAGGCGTTTTCTGCCGTTCCATACAAGTAAGCGACCGGCGGCGTCGGGCCCATCGCATCGGACTTCCAGTGCGCGGCCACCTCTCGATCAAATGTCTGCATGATCGCCTAGACATCGGCGTAGCGGCACAAGTCAGCGCACAAGCCCCCCCCCCCCCGCCTCCCCCCCCCCCACCCTGGCCCATCCCTGCCAGCAGCCACCTGTGGATACTGTACTGCCCATGTTAAATAAACCCTGGACGACAGACTGCTGTCGATGTTGATGTGACGTTGATGTTGATGGCATGTTGATGTGACATGGGCCCACTGAAGACGGTGTGACTAGGGGGCAGCATGCGGCATTGGCCACCCAGTGCGCATGCGCTTTAAAACATGCGATGCGCTACCCCGCCGCCCCTCACAGCAAGAAACTACTTCGATTGCAAGCAACGAGTGCGCTGCAAAGTATCAAACAAAGTTGTCTGCATCGCACCGAGTTTGGCCGCGTTGCACTCTCTCCCTCTCTCTAACACTAACGCGTGGGTTCACTATAATTTATAATCAGATCCCCCTGTATAACTTTGCTAGGTGCGCGTATATAGGGTGCACATATGTCAGGGGACAAACACATACACTACAGAGAATGTGTGCAGAGTTGAAAAAGAGAGGAGGGTGTTGGAAGGGGGGGGGAGAGGGGCACCTTTGGCGCACGTGGGCTCTGCCATGCCCACACTCTGTCGGCAGGCCGCCACACGAGCTGCTGCCGAAAGCCGGCAGCGCGGAGCTGGGCCACAAAGGCATCAGCCAGCTGCAGCGGGCCACTCCCCACGGAGGCCAGGAAGGCGCGCGTCCCCGGCTCCGCGGTGTCCTTCAGCTCCGGGATGGCACCCAGCCGCCCTACACGCAGCCATCGTAGGTACTCTCCGAAGGTGACAATGCGCTGGCAGCGCTGCGGCGGCCCGCCGGCCAGCGCGGCGCTCCGCCATGGCGGCGGCGGGCCGGCGTAAGACTCAGGTGTGGCGGCGCTGGCGTTGGGCGTTGCCTCCATGGTCAGGCACAGCGTGCGGAGCTCCGCCAGCGTGAAGTCGTACGTGCAGCAGCGGGCATGCGCGGGTGCGGAGGGCGTGGCGGGCGCAAAGGGCACAGAGCAGCGGGCGGCCAGGTGCGGATGGCGCCCGCTCAGCAGGTCAGTGGTGATGGCGAGGTCGCAGTTGGAGTGGCGGCACACAAACGACATGTCGCGCGCCACGCTGACGTCGCACTCCACGAAGCCTGCGCCCATGGCGGCCGCGAGCTCGTAGCCCAGGAGGCTGTGCTCTGGCGCCAGCAGAGGCGTGCCGCGGTGTGCCAGCGATGCATCACGGCGGGCAAACACACGGTGGGCGCTATCGTTTCGTGGCTGCCCCCATGCCCCCATGCGGCGACCCTCGGGGTGGCCGGTTGCGGATCCGCCTAACACGGAGGGGAGGCCGCAGCGCAGGAGGCTGTCCTTGATGTGCTGGCTGACGGCGCGCCGATGGACGCAGTCGGCGTCCTCCTCTGGGAGGGTCGTCCACGGGCAGCTGTCGCCGCCGCGGAACATCTGCCAAATGTGGGCGCCTGCTGGGGCCCAGCGGCAACGTCAACCCACGCAGCCCGCGCACCCGCTGAATTCCACGCACAAGTGGGCTAAATATGTAGCAATGCTTATATATACACTGGGAACAGTAGCAGTAACTTACTTACGTATGAATATGATAGTTTTCATAGCAAAAACGAACACAGCCCCCCCCCCCCCCCCCCCCCTCTGCCGGACTACCTGGTACAAATTGAGGAACGCGTGACGCGTCACAGCGTCGATCGCGCCCAGTAGAGGGGCAGCGCCGCACCTGAGACGTCAGCCACGTCACGTTGGCCAGTCCTGCGGGCCGCTAACATGCTTCCTAGCAGCCCGCCTATGCCGGCTCCGGCCAGGAAGAGCAGCACCGCGGCTGCGACGCTTGCTGCCGAGAGGCCGCAGCAACGCCCTCGCCATCCTCCGCCGCCGGGGCCCCGCGCGGAGTCCACCCACAGCGCCGCGCGCTCAGTCTCCCCATCCTCCTCCTCGCCCGCCTCCATCGCGACCTCCCCAAAGTCTGCTGCCGTGTGGTCGCCGCCTTCCTCCAGGATGTCGCCTCGCTTCGGCACATACGGCGGCCGCAACCCGCGCAGCATGACGGGCCGAAGCAGGCGCGCGACGACGCGGCGGCGACTCGGCGTGCGGCCACCGATCTTTCCCTCAGGCGCGGACAAGGTAAGCAATGCACACGCCGTCCCGAAACCTGTCGCCACGGGGGGTGGCTACCCAGAGGGCAGAAGCGGTATCTCCAGGGCTACGCTTTTGCTTTGATGCTATGCGCACGGCGTTTGGTTCCGGACCTGCTGTGCGCCGGCTAAGACCTGCGCGCGCGCCTGAATCCGATCTCCGCCTTGCTGGTTTCGGAGTCTACAGCATGGGACCAGCATGTGTACCAACAGTAATCGCTCGTCCCATATACGGTTACCAGGCAGGTATTATCGCACAAGCGCCGCAGGGCGTCGTCGATGGCGGGGAATGCTGTGGTTTCGGAGCAGTCGGCCAGCGCGGAAGCATGGCTGGTTTCGGAGCAGCGACTTGTTCGAAGCACTGAAAGGCGAAGTATGGGCGTTTGGCCGGCGGCGGTGCTAGCGCTTTATTCGACAGACGTTCGTATCAGGTAGCGACCGTAGGCGCCCGCCACTAGGCTGCAACCCACCAGGAGCGGAGAATCGGCACAGCCTTGCACGGTGGATGTTGTAGTAAATTCAACGGTGCACGGGGCCATGGAAACAACGCTCGGGCGGCGACCGCGGCCAAGAGCGCCGGCGGGTGATTGCAGTGTCGGGCGAACCAGCCCGGTATATGCATCCGGAGATCAGAGAGCACACGGGCGGCAGTGCATGGGTGTTTTTCCAGCCTTCACCTCAGTCAGCACTTCGAAGCATCCGAGGACACAGCTGGCAACAACTCAAGGCGGGGGCTGATCTCGGCAGAGAGACGGCCAGGCGGCCTAGCCGCTTGGCCGCCGGCCGGTGGAACGCGGCGCTGGAGCATGCAGCGAGATCCGGAGGCATAGAAACGACGGGAATACGCATATACGGGCGGTCGCGTCGTCGCGTGTTTGTACGGACTTGCGTCGTGCGCATCGGTGCGGGTGGCGCGTACATCCTGGCGCCCTTGTACGCGTGTCTTCACTGCGACCCGTAAAAAACACTAGTGTGTACACGTGCCATTGATGTACATTAGTACCACTGTACTGCAACATAGGACACGGGTGCTAAGTCCGTACGATTAGCGACTTGGCCCTCAAAGGTCAACATGCTACGGTAATGTGATCCTAACGGGAGCAGCCGACGACCCTAGCCATACATACGGATTCGTGTAGTGCGACAGTAAGACAAATGGCCTGGTTCGCCCGGGAACAAAATTGTAAGAAATTTCAAACTTCAAATTAGCCATGATCTCATCGTAGTATTCGTAGTCCTCTATCGGACAAGCTTGCGCATCATGCATTGGGGGGGGGGGGGGAGGGGGGGTAATTTATTGATAATATATATGCTGCGGCTCGGTGGCCGGGGACGGCGACCGCCTGGTGCAAGTGACCCGTACGAGTTGCCAATGAGCAAAGGATTAAATGCTGTCAGCATGCGAGAAGACCATTCCGACATACATAATATACTACGATAATATGGAAGACCTCGCCGTTTTTGCTTATCAGCAGGGCTCCTCGTGATATCACTGCTTATTCGTATCGTCTATTGATCATATGTGACAATCTAGAAGTAAACAAGTATATATATATCATGGGCTCGTTATGTATTGCAGCTTCGGCTTTCAAACCCGTCACCTTCATGTACATGCGACAGCATGCAATAGAAGCGTCCGCAATCATCGTAATATATCGACGTCAGCTCGCGTAGAAATGCCCAACCACATCCGAGTCCTTGCACAGCATTCCCACAGCATAAATCAGTAGTGGTCTTTGCAGCATGGTATTTTGCAAACAGAAAGTGCATCAGCAATAATGTTCCGATTAATCGATTATCCAATTAGTTACCATATTCCTACGGTAGTACGTACTCGTCTTGTGGAGTTGTTTCTGGTATACTGCACGGGGACTTCGCGACTACGGGTAACCGTCACACATACAAATACTACAGAAGCATTATTTGCCGGTGTATGTAGTCGCTATGTCTAACGTGAAAAAAATTGTAGTTAAGTCCGAGGTGATGTAGAATCATTTGGAGATTCGGCTGTTATACTCCAACGTAAACATTAAGGGCAAGGCCAACAGCTTCATTCGAACACGCATGGCTTCAGCCATGCTTCGGCGCAGAAATAGTGCAGCAGGTCCACGGCAGTGATAGTTGTGGGGACATCTGCTACTGCATGATGATAAGTTGACGATCAATGTAGGCGCGCAATCCGAGATCAATCTGCTGCCGCTTGCCCTGCGCCAAGACTATCTTGTCGCGGATCACCGCGCCGGCATTGTAGCGGATGAAACACTGCTAAGCTTAAACTAGCCAAGAATGCCGCGAATTAGCTAGCGCAGTTCTGGATTGACGCGGCCATAATTGAACCATTTCTGCCAGGATGGGACGCCCCAGCTCCGGGATGTCAACCTGCATGATGCCGCCACTGTTGCGTATGTTTGCGAGGGTTTTGCAACACAGTCATCCCTAGTGATAATCTCAACAGGAAGCACTACAGACAGGCTTATGGGGTGTACTCTTTCAGAATTAGGTCAATCTGCAGCATTATACCTTGCCTCCTAAAGCCAAGCGAGTGTCATTGTATGACAAAAGTTCAGTGAGCTAGGGCTAGTGAAGTACGACCAAGGGCGCTATTTCAGCGTCGTTACAGTCCATGTTGCAGGCCGATGTCGCAACGCCTGTTATTCTGCACCAAGCAAGAGCCTTTGGCAGCCTGTTGCAGATGCCTTATGGTTCTGGCGCATGATACGGTGATCACTTTGTATCATTTTCTCATTGGTTGAGGATCTCGTTCATGAGGTCTTCCTCCAGATGGTCAAAGTGTTGAGTATTGGCGGGGATCATGGACGGCAGCTCATCCCACAGCTCCGGCGCCTGCTTGTCTAGACGGGGCTGCTTGCGCCCTCCTGCCACCTTGCTGCCGCCCTTGCGGGCTTTACTAGGGAAGGCAGCGCCGTCAGGGTGGGGCAGTGTGTTGTTCATTGGTTTCAGGGGTACCAGCTCCTTGCGCCGACCGCCAGCCTTCTGATCGCCATCCATTGGCGGAGGCGACACGCCGTCGATATCAGCGAATTTCGCACGCAGCTTCTTCAGGATTGCAGGCTTCAGACCCACGAGATGCTTCTCATCCAGAGTGCCTCCTGCCATGCGCTGCAGGCTGTAGAGCTGGCACACCACGCGCACAGCTCCTCGGCGCAGCTTCTCGTCGGGTGAGTCTAGCGCTGCAGTGGCGAAACCCATCACCTGCATCCACGCTCAGTCCGCGGGTGCTGCTGAACTCCTTCAACATCTGCTGGATCAGTTCCAGCCGGCCAATATACAGCGCCGATTGGCCGCTCTTCTTCTTAATCGGCGCAAGGACGTAGGGTCCCACAAATTCAGTGCTCACGCGCCGGTCCGCAGCTACAAAGAGGAGCGCCTGCAGAGAAGCGGAGTGGATGCGAGCATTGAGGTTGCCCACTCGCTGCAGAATGGTAGGCAGCAGCTTAGCTAGGCCTTCGTGCAGTGCCTGTTTGCTCACAGATGGGCCCAGGTTGGCCATGAGCGCCTTCAACACCTCCAACGCGCTGAAGTACACCGGCACCACTTTGTCCCTGCATAAAAGCCAGCCAAGTTAGAGGCGGCATGGATGGCTTGCATTGGGGCATGCCAGGGAGATATGCCGCTCAGGGTAACAGAGTGGCAAAAGGGCAAACAGGGTGTGTATATGGGTACAGAGCCAATAATTACCCTGCGCAAAAGCCAGCATAAATGCTAAATTGTAAATTGCTGTCGCGCGGTTTGTCAGGAGAAAGGTGCGGAGTGAGCACGGGGAATGGACAGTAGCACGCAATGGCCTACGTAAATCGTGCGCCACTCACTTCAGAGCGCGCGCCAGGATCTCGATTGTCACATTCCAAATCATCTGGCTGTTGGTCGAACTGAGGAATGGAGAGTCGTCCAGCTGTCGGAGGACGGCCTTCAAACTGTCCTCGCGGTCGCCCCACATCAATGCAAACAGTCCTCGCACCAGGCTCTCGTTGTACACACCCATCAGCTCAGTTGCGCCCTCAGGAAGGGCGGGCGCCGTTGGGATCGCCTCTGACTGGTCATCTGCAGCGGTCACTTGGGGTGGAAGCGGCGGTGCGGATGGCAGCGTCTTGCCGGACTGCAAGCGAGCGAGGCGTGTGTGCCATGGTTAGCTCTTCCGCTGCGCGACCGGGAGGCGGCATATCTGGCGAACCGCAACACGAAAGGCTTGGCGCTGTCGGGGCACAAGCACGAGTATTGCTCGGCAAGAAGCTGTTGAAATCGCGACGTATATGTCGCCCACGTTCTAAGCCGCCGTGTGAAAGGCTTGCCCAGTGCGAGAAAGGTCAGCTGAGGCACGAATCATCAGGATGAGATGATGGTGTATGAGGATGAGGGATGAGTGACATGCGCGTATTCGCGGGGGCGATCGGAAGCATTGCAAGAAAGGTTCCACGCTCGTCCGTACCTACCCATAATATCGAAAGCAGTACCCTAGAGGTGCGCCCGTATCGCCAGGGAAAGCTGCGCGTACCCGGGCATATTATTTAACGCAAGTGATGACGTTGGGTCGTCTGGCATTTGACTACAAGGACAACTCCTTCGATAGCTCCCGCCAAGCATAGCGCTAGCAAATCAGCTGCCTACCCGTATCAGCGCGCGCGCAGCTGTAGTCGCTACTGTCGCTGCAGGTCTGGTAAACCGATGCCTTGGCGGCATGCATGTCACAGGAGCCGCGCGTCGGTGCAAACGCTGGTAGGGCGCGGACTCGTGGAAAATATAGCGCTACGTACATACACATGTTGCTGGCGGTAATAATCTCAAATAAACAATCCTTAGGTGTACTGTAGTCGCTATCCGTGCGGCTAGCTGTATGTATAGGGCGGGTACGAGCAGGGGTAGCAGTACTGCTGTATTGTACTGGTCGCCATCCGCTACTTGTAGGACCAGTACGACAAGTCCACAATCTCGACACGGTTATTGTGCTACTACTGCTACTTTTTTCCAATTAATCAGTCATCTTAATAATGAGGCGGCGGTTAATATTGCTGGTGCTACATTTTGCTACTGGTAGTACTCGTACTCGTACTACCATAAGCGCATGCCGCCCACTACCCTCGCATGTTACTGGCAACTAGGGACAAGTTCGATCAAGACGATTGCATCATTGCAGGGAGGGCGCACCACCTTAGCTGGTGTCGGCATCGGCGGCGCAGACGCCCTAAACGCTCCGTCAGCGCTTCCTGGGCGGCGCTGAGCCGACTGGGCTGCGGCAGCGGCCGCCTCGGGAGCTTCCGCGACACCGCCACCATCAAGCCGAGCCGGGGCGGAGTCAACCTGCCGGCCCGCGGCTGATACCGCCTCCGGCGAACGCTTCCGTTTCGAGAACGCGCTGCCCATCGCGTTTCCGAGTTGTGCTGGACGGACGGAGTAGTGCTGGGTGGAAAAGGAGCGGGGGGAGAGGGGAGACGGCAACGCCGCAGGAGGTTGCTTGCTGCTCGAGGTCCGGGGAAATGGCATGCCACGACTGTCTGGGCCGCGGCTGTGCAAGAGTGCGCCTTATAAAGGTGTCATCCTCTGGGCCCACACTGCCTGGCCGCCGGGGCGCTGTCCATCGGGAGCTCGAACCTCCAGGTAGCGCGTATTTTCAGTGAGTACAGGTACCCGTAGCGTATTTGTGATTCGTGCAATTCGCGCACAGACCTCATCGTGGTAACCTCGTAATGAATGTTATACCGAATATACCGAATATTGTCGCATATTACATATGTTATAACATGCGAATTTGAATAACAAAACTGATATACAGCAAGAACGGGCGGAAGGGTTGCAGGGATAATAGCGACAAAATATTTATTTAACATATTACTTTAAATGTGTAATGATGTCGCTGTAGTCGCTAAGTGGACCGGGTGTGAGGATATATCCTATACCCTCACTAACCCTAATCAACAATAGCACACATTAAGGCGCGTAGCGCGCGCAACACTCGTAGCGGCTGCGCGTGCGCCCTGTCGGCTGCCCGGCGCCCTGCTGATATATCAGCACGGCGCCCTGCCGGAACTGTAATCATAATACTCTCACCCTCAACCTCGGAGTAGCACAGACTCTCGCCACCATAAGCGCATCCCCTCACACCGGGCCAGCAGAGAAATATAGCATGTAAGATAAATGCCGCGTGAAATATACCGAGATATAGATATATGGTCAGATGTAGCCATCTAGATACAGGTTAACAGTACATTCGCTATGTTGTATTGCGCACGACCCCCGCGGTCGGCGGGCCCGCACCAGCACTACGACTTAAGGGATCCACCCTCGGGCACCGGCACTCGCTGCTTTGCGCTCGCCTCAACCGGCTCGCGCACTAGCAGTCGAGCAGAGTGTCAGCTTACTCTATGCATGCCGACTCGGACACGAGCCCCAGCCTCCCGAGACGATGCACCTTCCCCACCCCGCGAAAGTAGGATGCCCCCTCGCCATATACCAAAACACGCCGCCCTATAGTCGGCGACGCCCCGGGTCCCGCCGCAGCGGCATCTAAAGCGGCACTCGTCGAAACGGGGTCCGCTTAACCGCGTTTAACGACTACCTGGCGCGAGTAGTCGCCTGTATGTATCGCGTCTAACGTTAGGCGTCACAGTACTTTAAACTTGACGGGAAGGATGAGTACGGCAGCGGAGCCCTGCATCAAAGTACTATTATCTCCCACCCACCCACCGCCGCCTGGGCGGGCCCGCCGACCGTCCTCGGCCCTCGGAATCGCGGGCCCTTCCTCCGCCTCCACCCCCGGCTGGGGATGGGGGCGGGGATCGTGCACGGGTGGCGCCTTGGTTGCCTTGGCCCCGCCCGTGCTGCCACTGCCGCGGAGGAGCAGTGTGAGCTGGACACCGGCGTCTTACGTCGTTGCTGGTGCGGTCAAATCCATGTTCGCTGTTCTTTGAGCACCCTCTCCCTTCCTGTCTTGTCGGCGCCTCCACATTACATTCGGCCTAGTGCCGCTATTGGAGTGGCCCGGGATGTTGTGCTGGGAAGGGAGTTCTACGTTCGGCGGAAGGGGACGCGACCGAGCGAGCTGGCGGGGGATCTGGCGCTGGGCGGAACAAAGCGCGCTAGACACCGGCGTCTTACGTCGTTGCTGGCCCGGTCGGCTCTGCATTCCCTACTCGTTGAGCACTTTCTCTCTTCCTGTCCTGTTGGCGCCTCCACATCACATTCGGCTCAGCGCCGCTATTGGAGTGGCCCGGGATGTTGTGCTAGGGAAGGCGTTCTACGTTTGGCGGAAAAGGACGCGACCGAGCTGGCGGCGCATCTGGCGTTGGGTGGCCTGCGTCTGTTGCACGCCCGTGGCGCCCCGTTCTGGGTTGGACCCCCCCACTTCCGCTCCTTGCTGCGAGACCTGAACTTCGAAGCTCCTTTCCTGTCGGCGCCTTCACATTACATTCGGCCTAGTTCCGGATTGTAAGTGGCCCGGGATTGTGTGCTGGGGAGAGCGTCCCTACTGCGTGGAGCGGCGGCTGGCTGGTGGCGATGCCTGGTCGGAGGCTACCATGGCGGTTCCCGCCTCTGTTGGCCCGTAGCTGGATTTCCTTCTGGATTTCTGTGTGGATTTCTTGAATGTTCGCGCCTAGCTCATGTAATCACTATAGCGAGTAGCGGGTACTCGGTAGTCACGAGTGCACAAAGTACGACACGAGTACATGAGTCACTGTACTTTACGGGAATCGCCGCCCTTCATATCTGCTACAGGCGCGCGCCCTCACGAGTACGCGCGGAAGATACCCGCGTGATGACGAGTGATGATGACGAGCAGGCGGGGCAGTACGGTACGGGTCGATACACAACAATGGCTGCAAAAATGCATTACACGGTAGTCACGGTTGGTTTTGTGATTTAATAAAGGTGAGGTGCCAGGCTGGATCAACGGCCAATGAGCGTCGAGCTTCGGGATGTGGTTAAGCGGACACATGCGCGCCCACTCCTTGCTGTCAAATTTAACGTCAAGGCACCGGACATTTTCGGATTTATGGCGGAGGGGTCGGCAACTGCATAAAGTATTAGGGAAATACTAGAAATTTAATTACAATGGGTCTACTACCGCCCCCGGCCCGTGCCCGCCCCGGCGGCCGGCTGGCTCCGCTGCCGCCGGCCTCTTCCTGCCGCCGGCCTGTGGTGCTATGCCCGCTGCCGGCTCGGGAGCTGACTGCCCCTTGCTGCCTGCAGCTACTTCTGCGGGTATGTTATTCATGACAGTTGCTGCCATCTGCGCCCCACGGCTAAGGGGCTTGTATGACGGGGCTGGCCTGGATGCCGCCGCGCGCGCCCGTTGCGCTTGCTTCTTCTGGCGTCCAGCATGCATCCTCGAAGTATCCGCAAAGTTGGAAGTGACACGTTGCATGAACTACATGCTTCCGGTTAGTAGCGTCCTGGAGCGCTGGGGCTTTAGTAGCACGGGGAACATGAGCTGATCGAGCGAACGGGGGAGGGGGGCAGGAGCCGGTAGACATGTCTTGCACCGGTGCGCCGTTCTGGTCGATTCCGGACCTGCGGTAGTGATGTAAGAAAAAACACTAAGTCGCCGACACTCAGGCAGCAACAACATCAGCAGATACACGATGAGCAGGTAAGGCAGCCGGCAAGCGCACCTCTGCACTGGGGGTGTGGGAGGGTCGGGAACCCTTGTTGCATGCGTCGGCGTCACCGAGTTAAGCAGGGCAGCTTGCTCCTCCTCCACGGTCAAATAGGGTGGGGGGACGGCGGTCGTCCCTTTGGTGACGGACTCCGTGTAGTACCTGCCCCACCACGTTGCTGCCCAAAGCTGGATGACCTGAGTCTTCCTCTCCGGCCACTTCTTGGAAAGTGGCCAGTTACTCTTGCGGCTGCGGGCGGCCTTTTGAATCTGCTTGCGCAGGACGTAGTCGGTGGGCGCGCCGGGAATCATGTCGTAGGCGAGGCCGGTGGCAGTCGCAGCGAGCTCTTTGAAGCGCTTGATAATGTGGCCCTTATTGTATACCCTGGGATTTCTACGTCCAGGTAGGGCAGTCCAGTGACACCGTCGATGGGGTAGAACGCGTCGAAAGCGGCATCGAAGTGGTGCTTGAGCGCCGCTGCTCGGGAAGGAGTAGCAGGCGGATTCGTTTGTTAGGTTCGTCTTTATTTATTGAACTGGAAATAACAAGAACACGCCGGATACATGAGGGGAGGGGGCACCTGGGACAGCGCGTTCAGACCGCTGCCTCTCCGTGCCAGCGATTCGCCTGCTGCGTCTCAGAGATGAGCTGCGCGACGGCGCTCCCGAGTCCGGTTACCGACGCTAAAGACATACGCGATACCGCGGTCGGGCGAGTGTAGAGCTGGATAAGACCACCGCCGGCCACGCGAAACCCGGCTTCCTTTATCTGTGACAAATCGCAGCTGCACACGTACGCCGCGTCGAAGCCCAGATCTGTCTCGTCTTGCGCCTCCGCTAGGGAAGTGAATACGTACACCCCTTGCGCAGTCTGGTTGGCGGTGCTGCTGGCCTCGCGAAGGCGGGCGGTGGTCAAGGGGCCGTTCAGCTTGACCCCGTCAGAAACATTCGACGAGCGGTCGGCGCTGACGGTCGTGAGGTAGTAGCGCAGGGGCGGGCTGCGCGGGGCAGGCGGGGGCTCGGGCGACCCACTTTGCAGCATGAAGCCTTTCCACGAGGCGTCATCCGGGCCGGCAACGTTATGGAAGGTACTGGCGGAGGCCATGGTGGCAGTGGGGGGCGAGCAGGGCGATTTGCTGTTCATGCGAGGCGGTCAACATGCGATGCGAGTGCGCGGCTGTCCGCGCTTGGTTCAGCGGTGAGCGGCGGTGACCGTCAGGCGACCCCGTACTTCATGCGCGTGCAGGGATGTGCAGCGATGTATGTGCAAGGATGTGCAACGGATGTCCAGCGGATGTGCGGGGATGTGCAGGGATGTGCAACGATGTATGTGCAGGGATGTGCAACGGATGTCCAACGGATGTGCAGGGATGTGCAGCGATGTGCACAGCGATGTGCCGTGGATGTGCAGGGATGTGCAGGGATGTGCAGGGAGTACGTGCAGCCGCCTGTACTTAGCCCGGGGGCTCCGCGTCGGCGCGCGACACGCGAGCCCGCGTGCGCATATCAATTTGATGAAATTATCGAACGAGAAATTCGCGCAGTACTTTACACGTCGCGCGAGATAGTCGTCGCTACTCGGTATGAAATCCACGTCCCTCATACGTCACGCATCGTCCCCGTATGTCATCGTTCGTCACCAGTAGGGGACATTTACGTCACATCTCATTCTCACAGTGATATATGCTCAATTCACAAACGCCACTGTTGCTGCCTAGATGCTACTACTGCCAGCATCAACACCGCCATCATCCTCATCAAGGGCGGCGATGTCCTTGGCATGGGAGTAGTGCTTCACGTAGGAGCACCACCTGTGCCGGGCAGCAAGATCAACATCAGCGCAAAGTGCAGCAAAGCAACAACAACAACATGTAGGACGCTATTGCAATAATATATGACACAGGTGGCCCATCACCTGATCATCTGCCTGGGCACAGCATCAGCAGCGGCCCTTTGCCGCCGCCCCCTGCCAGCAGTGATGATGGCCTTTGTCCATGTGTATGTGACCAATCTGCCATGCACAATGCTGGGCGGGAAGACGAAGTCCTGCTGGAAGACAGTGTTGATCGGGCCCTCCCACAGTCCAGTGTTGATAGGCGCTGATGGCACGCGGCTCCCACGGTGGGTATCTCCAACTGCAAAGACAACGGGAGGCGCAGCCAGCGCGTTGTCTTTGCGGTGGCGCTCAGCGACAACGAAATAACTTACCTCGACCTGCAGCATCTCTTGGAACATGTCCTGGTTCTCGGCCTCTGCAGAGCCGGTTGGCATGAATGCCAGGTCCTTCCGTTGTTCAGTAGTCTGACGGATGTAGAAGTCCACCGGCACGAGCCCTGCACCCCACTTCTCCCATCGCTGGGCGGTGAGCACCCACGCGTTGCCTTTCGGCAGACGGTTGTAGGCACGGGAGCAGTACACCGTGTAGGACTCCTGGTCGGGCTTCAAGGCCTCCATTCGGCCATAGTAGGTCATCCTGGGGGGGGGGGGGGGGGGAGTGCCATAATCGGACAGATGATGGATGTAAGATATTATATACTAATGTAATTATTATATATCTTGAATAAGACACAGGGACCCTAGCAGACACGGATGCCAACAACAACACTTACTTTATGTTGGTTGTACCCTCCCTTATGTCCTGCACCTTCAGCCTGTCTGGGCCAAACTCCTCCACATACGTCTTGAAGAGAGCAACGGTGTGTGCGTGGACATCAACCCCCTCCTCGCAGAACTCTTCCTGCACCCGCGCCTTGCTGACTGCCCCCCAACAGCACCCAAAGCTGCGTGTGCCTTCTTCGCCGTTGTTGATTTACTGCCCCGGTCCCGGCGCATGCTGGTGACCATGTCATTGTAAAGGAGCTCAAAGTCCTCTAGCCTCATCTGCATATCAACATGGGCAATGAGACAAATGACAGCATAGGGGCAGCGGGACAGAGGGCGGGGGGGGGGGGGGGGGGGGGGGTGGACGGGGGGCGCACCTGCTTCATGACCTCCACAGCGAAAGTCCTTTCTGGGTCCTTGCTGCACTTGCCAACAATGACCTTCCGGAAGTACCTTACCTGCACGCAGCAAGCAGTTATTTGATGTCAGCGACCACATGACATCACGCACAGGGGCAGCAAGGTGGGGGGGGGGGGGGGGGGGGGCTGACACCCCTCTCCAGAAACATCTCAACTTCCCGGGCTGTGCAGCCCCGTGCCTTCTCCTGAGCTGCCAACCTGCACACAAGCACATGCAGGTTGCTGCACATCAAGCGGAAGTCCCCGCAGAGATGCTCGCATATCTTCGCGAAGCGTATCAGGTTGGCTGCGCCATCGAGGCGACGGTTGTCGATGGCGTTGTCCGTCTCCAGTATCCGCCCAAGCAACGACGCCTTTGTCTCACCAGGCTTGGCATATACTGCCGCATCTGCCCTCAGGTAATGACGGCATACAACAGCTAGGCGCATGAAAGCGGCGTGCCAGTGCTTCGGCAGCTTCTTCAAGAGGTCACTGCGCACAGCACGGCAACATGCATGTGCAGTTAGTGGTCCGCATCAGGCACAGCAATCCACAAAGGGGAAACATGAAATGTTAGAAGGGAAGGGGGGGCACTCCATGGCCGAGTGCGAGTATGTAAGAATGAAGTCTTGAAAGCTCTCCGCTGTCCAGTTCGGAAACATGGAAGAGCCGCCCATGATGATGATGGGAGGCCGCCCGAAGTCATTCGTCACCTTGATGTTTTTCACGCGCTAATCGTATATCTGCAAGCAGGACAAACGAAGCAGTCACATGTCAGTCGCCGGCCTACAACACTGTATTGACAATAATATACACGCAGGTATGCATGCACGCAAGGGCGTCACACCCGATAGAAATTCTTGAACTTGATCATGGCGCTGCCAAGGCCATGGGACCGCACCTGCACCTCCCCCATCTTGAGCAAAAACGTCTTCACCACCCCCAACAGGAGGGCATGATGTAACGGCAGAGCGTGGGAGTTCACGATACTGAATGTGGCGCCCAGAATGTCATATGTAGCATGCACATGGGCGGAGCCAGTAAGTCCCTTGGGCAGCTTGCCAACGGTGGAGGCGCGCTGGAGCGCTTCCAGCTCGGTGTCCGTGAGCATGGAGCCATCCGCGCCGGCAAAGCACGACTGGACGCATTGCCGTCCGGGGTCTCGCAGAACCTCCGTGATGCATCGCTTCTGCGCTTCGCCCTCCTGCCGCGCCCGCGTATCCCTCACTCCGTTCCCCGGGGTCAGAATAGGGTTGAACGCTTGATGCCATAGTGTCTGCGCAGCGGCTGCGAAGTACCCCAGGAAGCGCACAACTCCGTCCAAGTGGATGCCCTGGAAGAGGCACCACATGCAGGCAAAGAAAGCCGCGTGGTAGCCCCTACCAATCAGCTTGTACCTGGCAAGAGAGTCATTGTGAAGCGCTCCAAGGAACACTTTACTGCGGCCACCGGGGGGGGGGGGGGGCATCTGCATTTGCACAAGCCACACATACGCTGGTTGAGTATATTTTATAATAGCATATGCATATATATGTCATACCGTTTAGCATGAGAGAGCACTTTATATTAGCATATCTTGCACATAAATGGAGGAGGTAAGGGGGGGGGGGTACCATCAGTAGTTGGCGGTGCATCAGCAGCACTTGACGACGATGGCGCGGCATAGCGCCGGCCAAACGGAAGGGGTTCCTCCTGTGATTGCTTCATCGCAGCGAAGGTCTCCTTCAAGAAAATCCCAGTGTTGGGCGCTTCATGCGGCCCAGGCACCACAATCAGGATTTCAGAATTGGACGCTCCAGCTGCACAGTGCCTGTCAGCAAAGTGGCATGGTAACAGAGGGGATATATATTCAGTAAACGTTAGCTCTACAATCAAAACAAGGGGCATCAACACCACATGCACGCATGCATATACAGCCTTACCGCGGGACATTGGCTACCCGTGACACATACACAGTAGCGGAGTGATGCTTGAATATGGTGAGCTGGACCCCGTCGATCCCAACGTCCATGATGAGGTTTGCCGCGTCGGCTATGGCTCCGTCAGTTGCCTCCTTCAACTGCCTCCCGAAGTCAGAGTTCAGGAACGCGTTTTTGGACGGGTCCTGCCTGTACGGCTGATTGGCGGCGGAGTCGGGGCGCCGAAGCATTCGCCACAGGATCTCTATGATGCCGAAGTCAAAGTAGATGCCATTTGGTTCCTGGATGATCTTCCTATTCTTTCGAACCTGAACGAAACGCGGGGCTTCGCACTCCATGCAGGAGGCGACGCCAAGCTCGTCGGCTGCGAGGTGCAGCCGTAACAACACAACATTTAGTCAGCCGAGAATGTGACAATAATAAGAGCATGCATTGCGAGCGATCTAATGGTGGGGAGTCGACGAGCAGGGTGGGCAAGGATACTCACCGCTGTCGTGCAGTCTCCAACGGCCCTCCTGCGTGGAAAAGCTGTACTCAGGGTCAGACATCATGTCGATGTCAGCGGGCGGCGGGTAAACATACTGCCCGCAGCTCCGACACCAATGCCTCTCGAATCGAGATATGTCGTTGTCGATGCCTAACGCCTTCAGCGACGCTGGCTATGCCTTCGGAAACCTGTCGTTGCCTAGGGCGGTGTTTAGAATGTAGAGTATCTCTTCATACGCAGCGGTGGGCAGCTCGTAGTCGGCTTTAACGCCTAGAAGGTCGACAAGCACACCCCCGATGCTCGAGTTCTTGGGGGGCTTGCCAATCAGCTCGTGGCTGAAGCACTCGGGTAGCTCGCGGTCGTCATCAGGGTCCTTCGTATCATTGTCCACCTGATACCGGCAAAACACACGTCGTCAGTGTGGGCAGGAAAGGGCGGTGCAAGCCAGGTAGGGTGCAAGCAGTTTCAGCGGGCAGTTGGATGCTGATGAGCACTACGCCAAAGACGGGGCCTACCTCTTCGGCACCGCCTTCCTGCGTCGTTGCCTCGGGATGTTGCCGTTGTTCTCCCTCCCGCTCCTCGTCTTCCTCCTCTGCTGGCTCCTCATCCGTCGTATCATCGTCGCTGCCGTTCAAGCTTGATAGAAACCCTGCCGGTTCGCCTTCTTGCAGGTCGTTGTCCTCCCAAAACTTGTCGTCCAGTAGCCTACCAGCACGATCCGGCTCGCCCATGGCACCCGCGTTAGCGGCCACAACCGGACCGCCCGGAACCGGTTCCTCCTCCCTGTTGCTACCGAGGTCGTTCCGGTTGCGGGCAGCGTTGTCGACTTCCATAGGGGCGGGCGGCTCCTCCGACCTGCCACCGTCCAAGGTAAACCATCGAGAAAATATTTGTTCGCGAACGGCTGACAGTTGCATCACTGCTGTAAAAGCGGCCACGGGGAAAGCACATAACAAGGCGATGTCATCTACTGGTGGGTCGAAGGTTAAAGTGGTTGGGAGTTGAAGCAGTAGGCCAGCAAGAGGGCTTGGGGCGAGGCACAAGTGGAGCATTACCGTCCGTCGTGATGCCGCACTCTAACCTTGTCGTTGGTGAGCGTCGCAGTGACGACCAGCTCATAATGGTGTGACATGAACCGAACACCAACCCATCGGCCGACGTCATTCCTCTGGTAAGGAACGCTGCGTTGGGCTGCCCGAGTTCGGGTTCGGCGCGGACGAGGGGGTGTCGGTGTCGCGGGGGGAGACGCAGGGGCGGACGGTTCGAGCGACGCCGCTGGTTCATCGAGCGCTTGCGACGGCGAAGGGCCTACTGTTTTTTTCATCTGAGAAAAGGGGCGGGAGGTGACCGTTACGTTGAGGGCAATGCATTCATGCGTGCACTCCATACATCGCAGACCTACGTGTTAGCAGAAACGGGCACTTGCCAGTAAGCGGGCTTGCTTTGCCGAGCAGGCAACGTTCGCCGCAGATTTGAGATGGCGCTCTCTGAAGTGGCGGCTGTCCCGCCGAGCGTCTTCTTGCACACACGGCACTGCACCCCAACGACCGTGCCATGTGCATCCTTGCTATATATGTTGAAAATTGTCCTCGAACTGACTCCTCGCTGGCCGCCGCGAGGCATCGCACGGGGGACTGGCTCGAAGCCAGTCGCGGGTTACGCACGGTGAGCAGGTGGGAAAATGGGAATGATGAGCGGCACTTCTGTCGGACTTATATCACTACAAGCAGCGCGGCGCAGCCAGCACTTCGTCAGAACCGGTACGGTAACGGTACTCGCGCCGCGTTAGCTTCTGGCCGACTAGCGCCGAGCGCCCTCGCGCGCCCGTGTAGCGGGTACTCGAGGGGCGAAAAGTGCGCAAGGGACTCATATCACGTACCGTTAGCGTATGGGTACTACCTTGGCAGTCATGGCTCGGCGCGGGTACTCGAGACCACCGCCGGATAGACGGAGATAAGCTGAATGTAAGCGGATATAGGCGAGGTTTAGGCGCGGGTGATACGGAATACAGTAATCGTACAGGAAAATTGAGTACGGATAATGTACAAGTACCGTGTTAAGCGCGGTTAGGCGAACCCCGTTTCGACGAGTGGGAGTTGGAAAAGCGCCTTACGGCCCAAGCGGAAGCCCTGGAGAAGCGGCTGGCTGGGCAGTTCGAGGCTTCTACGGCTCCTTGCTCGCTCGACTCGCCCCCCGCCCCCGCTCCCCCCCCCCCCCCCCCCCCCCACTAACCCGCCTCCTCCCGAAGCCACCAGCCAGCTAACCCCGCGGTCCCCGGGGGCGCCTGCGCCCGAGGGCGGTGAGCAATAAGGAGCGCGAGAGCCCCTTCTTGCTGAGCTAGACGCACCCGACAACGAGCTCTAGTACGTAGACTTTGCCTACTACGGCCGAGGCACCCCCCCCCCCCCCCCCCCCGGTATGGAGCGACCCCCGTGCGACGTCGACGAGCCTCGCATGTGGACCCTTGCCGACGACCATGCCCGCGGCCTCGCGGAGAAGCGGAGTCACGTAGCGTACGACGAGTACCTACATCTGTTGGAGTATGTGCTCTGACATGTCCTTCTGGCATTCTATTGATACCAATATCAGTATATGGCGTGCTGCGCGCGCGTCCGGACTTCACATCCGACCCGAGCAAGACAAGACACTAGTACGTAGATATCATATATTACATGACTAGTATTAGCACGCCTATCTTAGGCTCGGGCCGCGCAACTGCTTTGCTCACTTCATTAGTCCCAGCAGCTCGAGCCCGGCTCGCTGCACCCACAATAAGTAGCTCCGAGCACTTCCACCTTCCATCACTCACCGGTTGAGCTGTTTAGGTTATTGGCCCTCACACATTCTAGAGGTGTGCAAGTATATCTCGTCCCGGGCGAGATCCTCGAGCCTCCGAGGCCGAGTCGAGTCTCCGAGATTAGGTATTCGCACATAACTCCACTGTGCTTAGTTCTTAGGTATTCAAAATTTTAGAGAGACGTAGACATAATTCAAACACCAGAGTCCTCACATGTAACACGTTCTCTTTGGCTGGCCTGTACCCCTGGTGACTCCTGCAGCCGCATGATATCGGAGTCAGCCGGAGCGGGGTGTGGTGTGAGTGACGCGCAACGCACATACATGCACCGGAGCTGCGGAGCGGGAGGTCAGCCTGACTACCACAGTTTGCTACTTGACATGTGACAGTTGGCTTGGCCGACAGAACGCGTTTCTAACAAGGGCAGCTGGGACAACATCGACTTGGCAGACGACTCACCCACGCGACCAGGCAACACTCCTATTCCCCCGGGACTTGGTATTAATGTCGACACTGGCAAGTCTCTTGCTGAATCTTCCGATCAACCGAGACTGGACCTAGTGGCCAGGCTAGAGCATCAGATATCTAACCTGGAGCAACGACAAGGCTTCCAACACGGAGAAATGCAGAGCGAGATGCACGCTGTCACAGATCAACTGTCTCAAAGTCAAGCCGACTTTATGGCGAAACCGGGACCTAATGGCTGATGTCAGACGGATGTTTGCATCCATGTCTCGACATACCCCGACAGCTGCGCCACCACCGCCACCATCATCGCGAACCTCACTCGAAAGAGCTACCGGACGGACATGCTACCTCGGCATGTTCGCGCCTTATCGTGCACCCGCGAGACGCCAGACCATCGGCGCAGCGAACCTTGCGGATAGCCGCATCTGGGCCCGACGGGGACCACGACGAGGTATCGACCAGCTGGGTAGGGCACTGAAGTTCAAGCCACCGATGCTCCAGAAGAGCTCAGACTTCACAACGTGGAAACATCTTTTCCTCTCCTTCATCAGCATTTCTGTGCCGGAGGTGATGGAACAGATGATTCTACTTGACCCGAACGATCCCAACATCGACCCACGGCTTCAGTCATACCTCTACCACACGCTGGTGCAAATCGCCCAGCACCACCCGAGTGCCACCTCGGAACTCAAAAACCTTTCTCATTCCACTGCGGTCAACCGGGGTGCGGTAGCATGGGACAATATGTGCCATCGTCTCGACAGACAAGACGTGCATCTCACCATGTCACTGCTCGACGAGGTGAATCGCACACTCGACAAGAACTCGACGGAGTCACTTGTCGACTTCCTCGACCGCAAATGGGAGGCTATCCAAGCGTACGACGCATCTATGGAGGTCACCGAGCAGCTCCGCGACTCCTTGCTGATACCGACAGTACTCAATGCACTTCCCGCAAAATACGATACTATCAAGACAGTCGTTGCGGGGAATGTCGACTTACATCGGTGTATTGCGGCAGAGTTGTTCGCCGAACTCCGTGTCCACGCCAAACTGTGTTCCGCACCAGCTCTTGCAGCTCCCGCACCTTCAGTTGGTACTGCGGCATTCCTCACAGCTCAGAGCCCGCCTAGGATTGCTTGCATAATTCACAAGTCGCCATGGTTCGGCAAGTGTGGGTCTTGTGGCGAAAAGCACCTACCTAGCCAATGCACTGCGAGTGACTCGGTTATTATGGATTTTCAGCGCGCCAAAATCAAGGCCCTGAAAATCAAGTACCCCGGAGACTCTCACGCTAAGGCGTCGACTGGTGCTGTTCTCGCGGCGTTCGAGGACGACAACACTGCAGCTCTGACCGACCAGCCGAGCGACGACACCGACGTCGGCGACGAGCTGACCCTCGAGGAGGAGGAGATGCTTCTCAGTGGGGTGACCACCCTTACCACTGCTCTCCCAACCCTCGTGGCATTTTTCTCAAAACTGAGTAACGCCCCAAGTGTCAGCCAGGCATGCATGGATCGCAGACTCTGCTTGCGCTCCCCAGAATGTCACGGCACATGAATCTAACTCCGAAACATTTCGAATCGAGTCGAACAAGGGCAAACTTGGTCGCGTGGGCACCGTCATCGAGGGCAGCGGGCAACTGGCTATTAGGGCAACACTCACCTTTGGTGGCTACTGCACTTTGCGAATGCCAGCTGTTTATTGTCCATCTCTGCTCAACACGAAGTCCATGGGTGTAGGCAGACTACTCAGCGTGCCATGGCTACAGAAACATCTACTTGGTACCATTCACTTTCCGGGTGGAACTGATTATGGCATTGTGATCATGGATGCATGAGTGGTGCGCCTGAGAGGCCAGCGGATGGAGCTGGTCCTACCCCTGTAGGACAACAAGATAGCATTGTCATGCTTAGTGCTTAGTGCTACATCCAAGGACTCTGCAATCTTGTGGCACAAGAGATTAGGCCATCCCGGCATGGGCACAGTCCCGGCACAACATCAAAATGGTGTACCTGCTGTACCTGCCTTCCCTACGGATGTAAGGAATCTCCCCTGTCATTCCTGCCTACTTAACAAAGCAACATCGGCTATTGCCAACCGAGAGCCTACGGCCCTCCGTGATGCTTGCTGCAGCCAACTCTATGTCGACACACTGGGTCCTATTCACATCACATCACCAGATGGCTATCGGCGGACTATCAACATCATTTGCCGTCTATCGAGGTTTCAGTGGCGCAGACATCTGAGAACCAAAGAGGCAGCAGAAGTGCTGACAGCCATGCGTTCAATGCTAGCTGAGGTCAGACACTATTACCTCAAGCATTGGGCAGAGTCCAGTGGTCCGTTTGCTCCCGAGGCCCGCTTTGACCGCGACTGTATCTTCGAGACATATGCGATGGACGCTCCGGTGGGTGGCATAGGGGGACGTACTGAGTGGACAGCTCCGTACTACCATCATCAGCATGGTAAGATTGAGAGGCAATGGCGCAACATCAGGGACAGTTCCACTAGCATGATGGCAGACATGTCAGTGCCTAGCCGACTGTGGGCAGCAACCGCAATCAGCACATCGTTCTGGCTGAAGAACAAGCGCGCTGTCACAGCGGCTGGTTATTCGGATGACAGCAGACAGACACCGCTCTTTGTACTGACCAAAGGCAATGTTGATTCACATATTGACAAAGCCAGAGTCTATGGCTGCAAGGTGTTTGTCAAGGTCCCTGATGGCACTCGCAAAAAGCTAGACTACAAGGCATGGACCGGCATCTTTTTGTGGGCTACCGTGGCAGCGCACATGGGTGGATGGTCTTGAATCCCGCCACATGCAGGGTCACTGTCAGCGTCCATGTCCGTTTCCGCGAGGATGAGAGCGGCTTCGCTCCGGATCCACACACTGACAGCTCCATCTTACTTGGCTGAGGAAGAACAGCCCACGGTGCAGATGGACCTAGCTGAGCAGCAAAAGCACCGAGAGCAGACAGCCATCGGTGATCAACACAGTAGATCCATCCGGGAGAGACGACCCCCAGCTCGGTATCATGCCATGATGGCATGCGGCAGCATCTGTTTGGACCGTGACCCATCTGACTCCCGACCAGATTATGCCAGCTATCCTCCAGACCCCAGCGGCGAGAGCAACATGCAGCAGACAGTTGCACTCTTGAGTGCTGCGGGCATACCTACACCTCTCAACTTCAAGGAGGCGATGAGCCCAGAATTCCGCGACCTGTGGGAACCAGCCATCCACAAGGAGTATGAGGGTCTAATGGCCAACCATACATGGGAACTGGTTGACTGCCCACCTGGTGCGACAATCCTACCCAATCAGTGGGTTTTTGTGGCAAAGGCAGCACCCAATGGCACCCTGGACAGGCAAAAGCCAGAGTTGTTGTATGTGGCAGCTACTAGAAAGATGGCGACACGTGTAAGGAAACATACGCACCTGTCATCCGCATTTCCAGTCTGCGGGTTTTCTTCACCATTGTGGCCGCCATGCAGCTCCACCTCCGGCAGCTTGATGCTGTGGCAGCGTACCTCAACGCTTCCATCCCGGCAGATGAGTATATGTACATGCGACAGCTTCAAGGGTTTGATGATGGTTCTGGCAGAGTCTTTAATCTTCTCAAATGTTTGTATGGCCTCTGCCATTCTGGCAGAAACTTGTGCAAACTGTTGGCCATGTGGCTGATCAGTGTCGGCTGGATCCAATGCAACGCAGACCCATGCATATGTATCCTACGGCAGGGAGAAATCTACGCTGCCATAGGAGTCTATTTGGACGACATGGAACTGGCTGGCAACGACGACACTTGGTTGGACAGCTTTGAGACTGACTTGCGTAATCGGTTCGTGGTCAAGAGGCAACACGACCCTTGGGTTATTGGGATGTCCGTGTCCTACGGTCGACCCAACTGACGCATCACTCTCACACAGACAGCCTACATCAAAGAGATTCTGGGGAGATTTGGCTTGCTTGACTGCAAGAAGTCCGATGTGCCTATGCTGGTGGCCGACTTCTGCGAACAACCAGTCACCGGTGTCTCCGAATCACCCATGTTGGACGATGATGGTCGGTCCCAATACGTGCGACTGATGAGCTGCCTCATGTACGTCAGCACTTGCACTCGACCAGACATCACGACAACACTCAATAGCCTAAGCAGTGTTTAGAAAGAGCCGGGTGTGATGCATGTGACAGCGCTTAAGACGGTGTTACGATACCTGAAAGGCACTATGCATCATGGCATCACTTTGGGTGCCGACTCGACAGACAACCTGCGATTGGTCGGCTATGCAGATGCCGACTTCGCCGCCGACCTACTCCAGCGCCGATCCCGTGGTGGGTACCTGTTCCGTCTCGGAGATCACGGGGCATGCAGCTACAAGTCAGCTCTTATGCCCACAGCGACGCAGGAAACCGGTGGCGGCATTGCACAGTCGACGGTCGATGCCGAGACAGTGTCATTGGCACATGCGATCAAAGATGGCATTCACCTGAAAATGCTCGTCTCTGAGATCCTTGGTAGTCCAGTGCAACCACTCATCATGATGGAGGACAACCAAGGGGCGATCAGCTGCGCCACAAACGCTGTCATCAGTGACGGGACGAAGCACATTGATGTCAAGTGGCACTTCGTCAAAGACCATGTGGAGGCAGGCACAGTCAAGGTCAACTACATCGCCACCAACCTCAACACGGCGGACATGATGACCAACCCCCTGCCTCGTCATGCACTGGAGAAGCACGCTCGCTTTGCTATGGGGTGGTGAGCACACTCCGGATTTGACGACGCCACACGGGTTCCGTCATGGAACCCCCGGTGTACCGTCGAGGGGGGCGGTTGGAGTATGTTCTCTGACATGTCCTTCTGGCATTCTACTGATACCAATATCAGTAGATAGCGTGCTGCGCGCGCGTCCGGACTTCACATCCGACCCGAGCAAGACAAGACACTAGTACGTAGATATCATATATTACATGACTAGTATTAGCACGCCTATCTTAGGCTCGGGCCGCGCAACTGCTTTGCTCACTTCATTAGTCCAAGCAGCTCGAGCCCGGCTCGCTGCACCCACAATAAGTAGCTCCGAGCACTTCCACCTTCCATCACTCACCGGTTGAGCCGTTTAGCATCTAGGCTGCTATGCCTTCTTCAGTAGTTGCGCCAACGAGACGATGCGAGGCATTTTGGAGTCGCTTTCGACCGAGTATGCTACGGCGGGAAGCAAGGCTGCGGCCTTTGCCGAGCTCCGAGCATGCTACCGCACCCACTTGGCGACGGAGGAAGCCACCCGTTCCCGGTTGGGCTACCCCTAGCTCGCCAAGAACGGACCGACGGCTACGGAAGCGGACCGAGTCTTCGCCGAGCTCGCCCACGCCAAGTTCTGCATCCCAAGACGAATCGCCATGCCCGGGCAACTCGACCAACTCCACCGAGCGTTCGACGATAAGACCCTCGAGATCAGCCTCTCCGCAGCGGGCAAGGCCCCTGCGGCGGCCGTGTTCGCCAAGGCCACCCCGGACAAGCCCACCCCCACCGAGTGCGCAGCAGAGAGGCGCAAGCAACGCAAGCAAGCCGTAGCAGCGTGGAAGGCCGCAGCGACGGCCGCAGCAGCCGCCAAGGCCAAGGCCAATGCCACCAAGTGACGGTGTGGCCCGCCGCGCCGAGTCGTAATGTACGCCTTCCACCTCCCTCTACATGCGACATCATGTGCGGAGAAGATGGCGCGACTGGGAGAGCATCGGCTCGAGCGGACCAGTCTTTATTAGCTGGATCCGCCAAGGAGTTCTGATCCGCTTCAAGAGCGGACAACGCCCTCGCGCCTACCACCACGGCGTCTCTATGCGCGACGCCACTAAAGCACAACTCGGCTTCATGGCTATGGAACTACCCCGCTTCGAGGGTATTGGCGCGTGGGAGCGAGGACGCTGCGACAAGTGGGTATCCAAAATGTTTCTAGTCCCCAAGCCCCGCACGAACAAGTGGCGCCTTATCATCGACCTATGGGAGCTCAACCTAAAAGTGTTGCAAGACCCTCAAGATGTCCTACGAGACGCTCAGGCACCTGCGGCACCTGGCGCGCACGGGCGACTGGTTCGTTTCGATGGACCTGGCCGATGGCCACTACGCCCTCGGGATTCGGGAGGATGACCGCGACTTCTTTATTGTGAACTACCGGAGGAAGTTGTGGCGACTGGAGTGCCTACCGATAGGCTGGACCGGCTCGTCGTACTACTTCAGAAAGTTGACAACGGCCTTTACTACGGACTACTACATGCGGACGCCCATGAAGCGGCGCGACCCATCGTCACCTACTCCCACGGCCTCGTCCAAGCCGCCTACTCGCCGTTTCCTACGCAACATTCGCTGGCGGGGCGAGCGGCTCCTACCCTACATGGACGAATTTCTTTTCCTCGCGGACTCCCGCGAAGCAGCCATCGAGCTGCGCGTCCGGTTGGACACCCTGTTGGACCGCCTCGACCGGCTTCGCAACCCCAACAAGGGAGTCTGAGAGCCCACCTAAGTCGGCCCTCACTTGGGGCTCATCGTCGACCTGCAGCGCGGCGAGTCCCGCGCCCCCGAGGAGAAACTCGTCGCGCTGGCCAAGGCCGCCCGCTCTCTCCTGGGCCGCGCAGCCTCCGACATGCGCTGGCTCCTGGCCCGGCAGCTGGCGTCTTTTTGCGGGAAAGGCTCGGTTTATGTACTTGGCAATTGCGCCGGCCCGCTTCTTCTTGCGAGAGCTGCACTGCGCCCTCGCAACCCGGCATGGCTGGGGCGGGCGCGTCAAGATGCCGAACCAGCTGTCCCGTGATCTGGAATGGTGGACCCATGTACCTGCGCAACACAACGGTCGCTCTATGTACAAGACGGTGGAGACCCCGTATTTACACGTGGACTCCAGCTCGTATGGATGGGGGGCTGTGCTGATCAATAACAGCGCTTACCAAAGTCGCGGCTTTTGGTACGAGGACGACCGCGCGCATCACATCACGTGGAAAGAACTTTGCGCGGTATATCACGCGGTTGAATCATTCATGCCGCAGCTCCGAGGACGGCGCGTTTTGTTGCACGAGGACAACACGGCCGAGGTGGCAGCGCTGACCAACCTTACCTCTCGTTGCCGGTCATGATGGAGGAGCTCCGGAAGCTATGGCACCTCTTGGACATCCACGACATCTCCATCAGGCCCCGGTACATCCAGTCCGCGGCCAACGTTTGGGCGGACCGACTCAGCAGGGAGCTGGACGACGCCGACTGGCAGCTCTACCCGCGGATATTCGCGTACATGCAACGCTTGTGGGGTCCCCACACCATCGACCGATTTTGGGTCGATGGACTTCTCACGTTTCAGCCGGCCCATAACACCAGGCGAAGTACTGCGTATGTACTAAATCCGGGCGAGCCGGCGCGGCTCTACTGGTGATGATAGTGCACTCATGTGAAACGGTGGACCGCCCGACGACCGGACGACCCACCACTGCCAACTGCCGGCCAGCGCCCACATAGGCGTGAAGAGCAGGCTCCACAGGAGATCATCACTACAGCCATAATGGATATCAACAGACCCGAGGAGCAACAGAAGGCCGCGGTCGGCGCCGCTCTCGATGCGCCGCGCGGCGGCAAGACCCAACTCCCCAAGGTCCGAACGCCCATCACTACAAAGAAAATCGCAGGCACCCGACTTCCACCGGTTGCCCGCCCTAGGCCAACTGGCGGCCACCGCCCACCGCGGCGTGAAGAGCGGGCTCCACAGGAGACTACCACAACATCCAACATGGACACCAACATACCCGAGGAGCAACATGAGGCCCCGGTCGGCGGCCCTATCGATATGCCGCGCAGTGGCAGAGCCAAACCCCCCAAAATCCCAACTACGATTGGCGCAAAGGAATTCACAGGCACCCGACTCCCACCTGCTATCCGCCGCCTCCGCCGCGTTTTGCGCCGCCAGTCCCGCCAGCACCCCAATCGATCTTCCCCCTGGTACCGACTGTGCCACCCAAGTATCCGTGCTATTCGACGATCAGGCGACCCGCAACCGTGCGACGGGGGTCGACATGCGCCGTATCCCTCTGCACCCGATCCGTACCCTCGACCCCCAAGCTCGGGGCACACACATCAACTCACGACGTCCGGGCGGTGACCCGACGCGCCCCTATGCCGGCTGCCCCCTCTCCGACAGGGGAGATTGAGCAGAGCTGGACTCCCCACTAACACGGGATCCGACGCGAAACTCGTCGCAGCCAGAACCACGCACCTGCGTAGGCGGGAGAGGCCGGCGACTATTCACCAACCGGCGCCGACTACAGCCGACCAGTCGGCGATGCACCATGGCCAGCTCCCCCAGGTGCTCCCGCCACCACCAACTAGCCAGCTACAAGAGGCCCACCCCCCGGCCGCGGCAGCCCCTCAAGACACGGAGATGGACGGCGAAGACCCGCCACCGGAAGATCAGCCGGCGACAAGCGTCGATCCAGCCCCGCACCCCGAGCCGGCTCCACCGGCCGCAGCCCAAGCCCCCACCGCGAGAGAAGAGGCCTCGGTGGCCAACCTCCAGGACCCCTCGAGCATACCTCCAGAACCAGCACACCAGCCCTGGCGTCCCGCCTACCCCAGCTCGCGGCAGAGGCTCATCGGCCCCGCCTCCCCCAGCGCCGTACGACCCCCTTGCAGCCGCAGATGGGCCGTATGCGGATGCTCCGCAGGCAAGGCACCCAACCCCAAGCCGGACGCACGCCCGCGACTATCAGCGCCTCAACCCAAGAACTACGGACGTTTTTAGCCGGTACGCCCGGAAATCATTTTTCGAATTTACCAGCACTATTCCCCGCAAGTATTACAAACAGTGTATCGCCCGACCCGCGGGCTTGGTACCGGTACATTCACGAGACGAAGTCATCATGCCAATAAACGCAGTATACTGTGCCAAGAAAAAAAATATATGTTAGAAATGGAGGGCATTGTAGCCCCCACCCCCCCAAGCTAGCCGGCTCAGCGGTACATACATACTGAGCGCGATGCAGCTATTCCGGTCAGCTCCCCTCCACAATCATACCTCAGTAGCAGCAGGCGGGACGCCTCTGGCTGCCTTAGCGTGCCTGCCGAGCTCTGGATGGGATGGGTCTGACTTAGGTAGGGACAGCAAGGGGGCGCTGCTGTCTTAGCTATAGCCCATTGGAGGGAGGAGGGGCTAGGAAAGATAAGAGGATGGCCGATAGCTTGAACTGTGATAACGCTTGGTGTTCCCCACTGTGGTTGGAGATAGCAGGTGCTAAGAACAACTCAGTCTGCGCAAGTGGATGCAACAGTTTAGACGTTGTAATCAATTTCAATTTCAATTTGGGTCGATGGAAAACGCTCGGGTTGCTTACGGGTGCGCTAGTTGCCGGCACCTACCGCAACTATAACAGCGGCATGCGCTCTTTGGCTACGTCGTTGAGGGTTTACGCCCGCTGCAGGCTATTACCAACACAATTGTCCGCCACACTGCCTGGCCGGGCCTGAACGGTACCGTCGGCGCGGAGTCCCTTCAGCAGTACTACGTACTCGTGCATCAACAAGTACTCCCGCGACCACCAGCGCCAGCCGGTCACCCTCGGCGGAATGGTGGCCGACGCGCGCCGCGGACTAGCCATCCAGCAAGAGCGACTGGCGGAGGAGGACTCCCGCGTCGCCCTGCCCGCGCCCGTTGCGGCTGACATCCTGGACACCGCGATTGAACTTCGGCGAACATTGGTGTGGGAACCGCTAATATCGCGGACATCCGCGCCTTCAGACCCGTGCTCGCGACGATTACGTCGTACGTCTTCGTATGCCGCGCGGAGTCTAGAATTAGCTGCGAGACCGGTGATTTGGTGGTCGACCGGCCATCCGGGAGCATTCTATTGTACGCCCGCAAGCAGAAAGGCGACCAGAGTACTAAGGTTTCCGCTAAGCCCCTGTTGGACCTGCCCATCGCCGACGTTCCGGACCTCGCTGATTTGCAGGACTAGTACACCACCCGTCGCGACGCCTACTGCCGTAGTTTCTACGGCGCCAATCCGCCGCCCAAGTTCTGGAGAGTCTCACTATTGGAGCCTCCCGCCACTTAGTCATTTTCAGCCACTCTCACCGAGTGGTTGCGGGACGCCTACCTAGCGGCGGGCGCCCGACCGCCCCCCGGTTTTAGGTGGACATCGCACAAATTGCGCATGGGCGCGGCCTCCGCAGCAAGCTGCGTCGGCGTTCCCTTGCCGGCCATCAGACACATGGGTGATTGGTCGAAGAACAACGACGTGGTTACAGGGAAGTACATCGACCCGACCATGCTCCCGACTCCCGAGGCATGGAGGTTCTTCGGCTAGCTCGTCCCCATCCGGCCGCTGCACTAAGCTACATGTGCTAGCCTTTGGCTTTCGTCTTTGGCAAACAGTGCACCCTTGGGTAAATGGTTAGGTGTAGTCATCTAGAGGTTTAAAGTACATTTGGTATGTTGTACTGCGCACGACCCCCGTGCTGGTCGGCGCACGGACTAAGGCCCGCCGGCCCGCACCAGCACCACGACATGAGGGAACCACCCTCGGGCACCGGCACCTACTCTCTGCTTTGCGCTCGCCTCAACCGGCTTGTGCACCCACCCACCCTCAGCCGATGAAGCGGCGCAAAAGGGCTGGCCGACTGGGCACATCGGTGGCAGGGATTTTAAGTAGGGGCATGAACCCGTCTCACTTGCGATGTCCTCCCTTCCCGCAGTTGACGAAGAGGGTGATGTTGTGCGCGTCGACAGCCATGTCTTGGAGACGGCGGGACACGCAGGACTCACCACGGGACGAGTATAATATAAACGTCGAACAAACCACTGCGCCGTCGCGAAGGATGTTGCCGTAGTCGGTGGTGGTCGTTAAAAGGGTAGCAAGGTCGTCGAGGATGTCAGTGATGACGTCGCATGCACGAGGGTCGCGCCCATGTTCTTCGTTGGTTTTGAGCTGGCGGTTTTGAAGCGCGCGCTTCATGTTGATGATGCCTTGACCGGTGCCCGGGGCGTCTTCCCGACCGGTGTGACGCAGGAAGATTTTGATGGCTGAGAGGTGGGGCTGCAAAGAGCCGGGACCGATGGTACCACGTTTCGCAATTCAGGCGAGGTAGCGGACGCATGTAGACTCGATGCAGTCCAAGCCGGAGGGGAGATGCCTTCCTCACATCGATGCTACACTCGGCGAACAATCGAGCCTTGCCCTCGTAGCCTGGCCGTGAACGATGTAGTGAAGAGGTCGAGCACCTTGGCGCCCCAGTCGTACGTGTCGTACAAAGCTTCGATGCTGCCTCGCATGAGCTCGTTCCAGGGGGGCTTCGCCTCGGCATCGGCGATGAAATAGGTTGGCGCATACCCTAGGGACAAGGGGAAAAAGGAAACCCCAAGAACACAGCTCTAAACATTTCGCATGTTGCTGGTCCGTACTTCACCTGCGCATAATTGTCACGGATATATTTCAAAAACACAACGGTAATGCTGCGGGCATGTTATGAAAGACATAGAATGGCCTTTTTTATGAGCTTTTAGAAGCCCGCGAAATTACAGTCGTAATTTCCATAGCCCTTTATTATTATTTGCGACAGTTATTATGCTGAGATAAAGTATAGACTAGCACGTGAAGTACGGCTTATAACCCGAGGCTAGCGGATACAGGCGACGGTGCGTTGACAACATGCAGCGTCGAGTAACTGTAATAATGTGGCGGCTAGGGACGATGCCAAACAAAATTAAATAAGTATTGGATGCTCCGTCCCAATATAATAAGCCGTTACGTACTGCTTGGGGTCAAGTGTAGCTCACCCGCAGCCCGCATGTCAATGACGATCGCAAGTCGTATGTCGCCGGCGGCCGCAAGTCGTTGGTTGGTTGGTCGCCGGCGGTCGATGGTAGCTGGCGGGATCACTAAATACCGCGTACATGGCATATATATAACATGCCACAAAAGTCCTTGCATATTTTTTATGGCGGGTATCATTTGCTCGGGGAGAGGGGGTCTATTGAAATTTAAATTGATTACGACGTGCTAGCATGCTGCTCTCCACCGCTCAGACTGAGTTCTTCATAGGGACTGCCACCTCTAACAATAGGGAACACATATAGTGTAATCACATCTCAAGCTTCCGGCCACCTTCTTTCATTTTCAAGCCCCGCCTCGTTCCATTACGTGATCATAGATGTGTTGTTTTCCGGATATAGCCACGGGCAGTCGCTACGCGGCGGACCGACCACCTTTAATTGGCAGTACGGGGATTACTAACGCAACAGCCGCCCCACCCCCGAGTAAAAGGCATATCTTTAGTGCATATCTTTAATGCACCGGTGCCGCACAGATTACGGTCGCCGTGATGCGTCTTGGCTCCACCTGCCGCCATCACTGAAATTGTCTTGCATGCATGATTGTCCAGTCCGCGGGGCGTTACAATATTCGGCACATCCTTGCAGGGTGGCGGCTATAACAAATCCAACCGTGCACCGGGCCCATGGAGTCGCCCTCAGGCGGTAACCTCAGCCATATGAGCGTGGGCAGGTGGCTGCCGCGCGTCGGGCGATCCGGCACAGGTGTGTTGCACAAGATCGAAGAGCATACGGCCAACGGTGCAAGGGATGTTTTCCCCATCTCCACCTCCGAATTCCAAGGACGTCCGGGGATACCGTTGGCAACAACTCAATGCGTGGGCTGATGTCAGCAGCGCGACGCCCGAGCGGCCTCGCAGCTTGGCCGTGGCCGGTGGAGCGCAGCGCTGGAGTAGGCTGCGACTTCCTAGGTTGAATAACGGCGGGAATATGCGTATACACGGCGCGGTCACGTAATCACGGTTTTCTGCGGCCGGGCTAGCGAGTACATGCCGGCGCCTATATACAAGCATAAGCCCCCGTATGTATGATGCACGTGTAATAAAATGCGAAATTGGTATATGTACTGCAACATAGCCACGTGGCCTACAAAGGGCCCGCTTTACGCGCTTTAATTGAAGCGGGCCATGTGCGGGTTGGTCAGGGGCGGGCCCTTCCTTGATGTTGGGTATAAGATAGATTGTCAAGACGAAAACTTGATTCATTTGTAACTTCTTTCAAATTTCAAATACCTTACATATCGCGGCGCTGATCGCCCCACCGCGCCGGTTGTGGCGGTCCACCGGTCCGCCAAGGCTGCCTCCGTCTCGCCCGCCTAAACTCTTGCGGTAGAATCCCCAAGGAAGACATGAGGAGGTAACCCCCCCCCCCCCCCCCCCCCCGCCAGCACCCCCCAAGCCCGCGCGTCATCGCTCCGTGGTCGGCATGCCGGTCATGCTCGCATGCGCGCCACACCGCTGCAGCGCGCCTCGTCGATATAGCCGCCAGTCCGGGGTCACACCGAGTTGCCCGCCACCTGACTAATCCCGCTTCATGGCCGCAATTCCCTCAGGGCACTCTGGCTTCTGTCTCCTGGCCCATGAGTCGCTGCCATGCCCGGCCTACTCTTCGCCCCCGGGACGCCCGCCCCACCTTTAAGTTCCGGGCGTCTCCTCGCTCTCGCCGCCCTCGCCCGTTCTCACGGGACGGCTGCGTCCGACCCGTTTGCCAAACACTCAGCCGTAATAAGCCGGGATTCAAGTTATTCACGGGTGGAACACATACATGTGGGGGTACGCCAGATCTTGTTTGGGTCGCTCGGTCGCGGGTCGTACCGAGGTAGTGCGAGAACACGATTTTATTTGATTTGAGCAACCCTCGCGAGTTTTTAGCAACCCTTCGTACTACATGGCTACTGCCCGGCGGCGCCAACAAGCGCTACCGGGACGATGAGTATTATTTGAAAAGCACCCCATTGGGCTCCCTGGTCGTCGCACGGTCCGAGGATCAGCGGCAACCGGCCACCCAGCTCAGCCCCCTACAGCACCCACCCGGGCACGGGTCTTATTAGGGGTTACCATCGCCCACCGCGTGGAGGTGGGGGTGGTGCCGCCGGGCATGCCGCACCCAGGATCCTCCGCTCTTGGTGGGCCATGGCATGGTTGCGGGCGCCATTTACGATCACATTACGAACGATCATTGGCCTTCATAGGGTTGCATGCCAGGATGCCGACTCTGTGCGGGTGCATGCAGCTGGGCCCCGTAAGACATCTGGTCTGTGTAGTTGGAAAACTGGCGGGAATAATGTTCACCTCAAGTTGTAGCATATTTTCAATTTGTTGAATACACACGTATCTCCCACACCCCCAGCAAAAGGCGCCAAAACCCGACATGCACGCATCAAGGCATCAAGCGCTATTTACAACAACCTGCTCGGCACCCTCACTGCCGCTCGACTGGCAGCCTATGTAAACAATAATCTTCTACACGTACTCGCAGATTAATAGGTCGCGGATGTGGAGGGACGTATTGTGGACTCGGACAGTAGTTCATGTGACGGTGGTCAGTTGCTGGAAAGCGCGCGAGACGACGAGCGAGTGAGCTATGTGCGATGGCTGCAAGTAACCGGCTTGCACGCGAGCTCCGTGGCGCCGAGAAGCAGCTATCCCTCGTGAGCAACGCCGAAGCCACGCAACCGCTGCCCAAGCCCCTTCCACCCAAGGGCCAGTACGTTATCATCTACATGTAGCTAACGGAGTGCCCGCTCATCCGGCGGCGGGCGTCTGGACCATCAACACACTGTCGACGGCATTATTGAACTTTTCTCGCGGGCGGTAGGTCTCGTCACCGGCGGGACGGGGGCAGCATGACACGGTGACGGCGGCGTGGTGACTACGAGCAGGTACCCCTGTAATTCTCGGGGTCTTGAGCTTGGTGGCCGCTCGAGAGCGTGCTCGCTGCCTCATCAGACGGCGCAGATTCGTCTCCCATCCCGTTGCTGAAGCTGCACAGCACGTCCGAGGATCACCCACACACACACGTGCTCGCGTGGCCCGGACTCTGAACCGTGTGCGCATCACTCATCCATCCCGCCTTATGCGGGATGCGGGCCGCTTTTAGGCGGCTTGCTGTGTTGATTTTCTAATTCTGGGGAACTGCCCTTTTTGTAATTCATCTGCCAAGGGGCCAGCAATATTATATGTGGAAAGGTAAAAATGGGGTTTAATTTTATATTTCCGCCGCCCGCGCGCGCGTAAGGATTATATAGTAGTGGATGTACTGTCCACGTATATAATGGTGTGAATTACAAAAAAGGCAGAAACAAATCCACCTACTACTTAAATCCACCTCACGCTAGCTCATGTAAGTATCACTTAAATCCACCTACTACGTATATAATGGTAGTGGCGGCGCCTGACGACGACGAGCGCGCGCAGCTCATGGCGGCATGCTGCTGGACGCGAGGGCAGTGCTGCATCGTCAGCGCGACATGCCTACTGATCGGACGAGGCATCCCAGCAGCCAACCGCGTTGGCCATCGTCTGACGCGCACTTCACATCCACAAGCGCTGCGCGGTCCAACACTCCCTCCGTTGCTCATCCTTCCCCTTGGTACCCGCATATCCTACGAACCGCGTCACTCTGGGCCGAGGTCCCCAGCGTCTTCTGGCTTGTTGCTCCGCGCCTCCGCCCAACCTCTCCGCGAACCGAGCTCGGAGATGCCGGCGACCATAGCCGCGTCGACCGGAGCGCGCCTCTGCCTCCAAGCGCGCGTCTGCCGCGTGGCAAACGGGCGTGGCAAACCAGGCGCCGGCCACCCGGTACCGGCCCCCCCATCTTTCAGTTCCACTGCTCACTTTATGTCCAGGGACGAACGCTTGACTCCGACCGACCTGGACCCAAGTGCTGAAGCTAAACGCTGGGATCATGGCATCAGGGCTTTAGCGATTGATTATCTAATTGGGGAGAGGGGGGAGGGCTTCAACCTCAGCGTCCGGCCAGGCTGAAAGGGGTTGGCGCGTCTGTGAAGAGCAGCGATTAAGTATGGGCAAGGAAGTAGTCGGGACAGTGACGGTAATAACAGCATATCAGCGAAGCCCTTCCTCTCCAACCCCCCCCCCCCCCCCCCCCCTCCCCCGCCTTCCCCGGGCCTTCCCGGCCTGAGTAGCAAGCATGCCGGGTGGGATCAGCATAGGAAGAAGTGCCCAGCGCCGAGCAGGTGGAGGCGACCAAAGGCAGGGGGGGGGGGGGTGGATGTGGAATGCCCGCGCCGGTCTATTGCGGCGGGGGCGGTGCTGAGGACTGGTGCGTGGGCTTAAGATGCGTGATTTGGCGTCGGAGCGCTGCCCGCCAAGCATCCCCTGCTGTGCATGTGCAGGCATGGCAGCGCTCTGCTTTCAAAGGCTCCGCCCTCCAAACCATCACCCACATGAGGCGCGCCTCGTTGAGGCAGTGTCGGCGACGGGCGCGGGCGCGAGTGGCCGGAGTGGTGACCACGGGCAAGGTATGCCTGGCGGCGTGGGACGCGGGGGCGTACAGCAGTCGGGGATCGGGGGCAGCGTGATGTTGACCTGCCTTGGGTCTGCTTGCCTGGTGCGACTTGGCAGATTGGCGACTCTCTGGAGGAGTTTCTGCTCGAGGCCACGGAGGATCCCAAGCTGCGGCAGTTGATGATGAGCATGTCGGAGGGCATCCGCACCATCGCGCACAAGGTGGGGCGGCGGACGCCGGCACTTGGCGGCGGTGGCAGCCAGGAGGGGGGGAGGGGGGATTGGGGGTACTTGCCACTTGTCGCGCAGCTTAGGTTGGCGCGTGGCTTGACACTCGCAGGTGAAGACCGCGTCGTGCAGCGGCAGCGCATGTATCAACTACCTGGGTCATGAGGAGCTGGCCATCCACCTGCTGGCAGACAAGGTCCTCTTCGAGGCGTTGCGCTTCTCTGTGCGCCCCCCCCCCCCCCCCCCCCCTCCCCCAACCCCCACCCTCGCCGATATCCAGTCCAGAATTACATTGGCTCGGCTCTGACTGCTATCGCGCTGGTGATGTAAGGGAGTCTGCCATCTGGCGTTCTCGGAGAGCATTCCGGAGCCGGTGAAGATGCTAGGTACTGCCCGACGCCCTGGCCGCCAGGCAAGAAGCGGTGAACGCAATGGGGGAGTAGTCAGGGTGGTGGGCTGAGCGCTGATGGACCGCAGGCGAGGGCTTCTCGGTGGCCTTTGACTCGCTGGACGGCAGCTCCATTGTGGAGACAAACTTCACGGTGGGCACCGTCTTTGGCGTGTGGCCGGGCGACACGCTGCTGGGACGTACCGGCTACGAGCAGGCCGCTGCGGCGGTGGGCGTGTACGGGCCCCGCACCGTGTACTGCCTCACCATCCACGTGAGCCCGCCGCACATGTGCCCATCCATGCCCTCAACACCAACGTCACCGGTGGTGGTGGTGGCGGTCTGGGAATGCAGGCGACTGCAAATAGCAGGGAGGCAGGTGGCACCACGCCGAGGCCGATAAAGGACGGCGTCGTGTGCCCTGCTGTCTTGCCACCTCACACTCCCTCCTCTCCCGTGCCCCCCCATCCCGGCCTCCTCTCCCTCCGCGCTCAGGGTTATCCCGGGACGCACGAGTTCCTGCTGCAGGATGACGGCAAGTGGCTGCACGTAAAAGAGACGGAATCCATCGGTGCGCTGGTCAATGCTGCTCGCTGACCTGCGGCGGCTGCCTGCGCGGCTGCCGTGTAGACTGCCATGTCCGTTTGCTCTTGGCTTGATGGCTGGTCCTGATGGCATCCAGGCGAGGGCAAGCTCTTCTCCCCAGGGAACCTCCGCGCCACCGCGGACAGCCCCAACTATAAGCGCCTGGTCGACTACTACCTGAAGGAGAGGTACACGCTGCGATACACGGGCGGGATGGTGCCGGATGTGTTCCAGGTGGCCTGCAGCCCTGGTGCCTCCCCATCACCCCCTCCCAATCCGCCCAGACTAGAACAGACTACACCAGTGGGGCCTGCATTTCACCTGCCGCCTCGTATGGATAACGAATATCTCCTCGTATCTAGGTACTCCTACAGTCGGTACTTACTTACATACCACCATTTCATACTGTTTGCGCGCTGGATAGATAGCAATAACGAGGCGACCTCGCAGTTACACCGGATTGCACGGCAAAAAGAGCCGATAGTCCTAGGTATGGCATTCGTTTGGTTATTGGTGGTATTCGTTGTTGGGCACGAGCAACTGGCCGCAGTGATTTCAGTACTGCGACGATATAACATGAGGATCCGGCAGTAAAAGATAATATAGAACAGTTACTGACAGTTTTGGATTCAGATGGAAGTCTGCGTAAACACGTAGCGCTACGTTCACGTAACGGCCATATGAGTACGTAAAGATAATGGAGGGGAGGTCAAAGTGGCAGTCGAAGCTGCTCAAAACCATACAGAAGCCTAGGATATATGTCCCTGAGTCCTCTTCCCGACTCGGCGCGACTCAACTGGACTCCCCGGTCGTTCAACAGGCCGCCCACATAGGCATGGCAAAAGGCAACTGGGGCACGCTGACCTCTTGCACCCCCGCCGGGTGACAGATCCTGGTTAAGGAGGAGGGCGTCTTCACCAGCATCAGCACGCCCAGAAGCCCCGCCAAGCTGGGCCTGGGCTACGAGGTCGCTCCCATGGCGTTGCTGATGGAGAAAGCTGGCGGCTTCTCCTCCGGGGGCGGGAAACCCGACTCCGCGCTTGCCATCGTGCGCCCTTCCGACCATTATCTTCCCTCACGCCCCCACAGCCTCCACCCCCCCCCCCCCCCCCCCCCCCCCCGCCCCCGAGCCTGCCTGCATGCTTGCTCTGCCCTCACATCGACACGGGCGACGTCGACATGCACAGCATTGCATCTTTCAACACATGCAAACAGTGTATGACTTTCTCATGGATTGAATCGAAAAGTACGCCTTTCTGCGACGAGTATACATGTTGTGTGTAGCACTGGGGCTCATGCGGACGCGCTGTTGCGATGCTGCTCGCCGCACAGAAGCTGAAGATGTACGACCAGCTCACGGACGTCTGCATGGGGTCCCGCGCGGAGGTGCAGCGGTTTGAGGAGCACATGTACGGCAGCTCGCCGCGCTTTGAGCCTCTTGCGGACTACGTGGACCCGGTGGAGGAGTGGTGTGAGAGCGCGCCGGACGCGGACGAGTGTCGGATGTACGATTGAGCCGCTACTTGACATGATGTCGAGTTGAGGTCAGCGAAAGGGGGTTTCCAACATACTGCTATTATCTCCGCTGGCCACCCTGCAGCCATCCATAGCTGCTGCCAATGTTATATCACTACCTTAAGGCAGAGGCAAGCGGTGGCTGGGCGGTGAATAGGGGGAGTGTCCGTACTAACTAAACCGCAAGACTGTCGATCCACTCACCAATCCATCCTCCCGGCCCAGGCGCACCCTTTCTAAGTGTAACAACTGTACGCGCATCATCAGTCAGAGCGCGCCTCCTGCGCGGCTCAGCTTGCGCTACCCACGCTGATATTCAGCAGCATTCTGGCCAGCGAGGTATACCAGTGAAACAATAGGCAAAGCAACACGCATTGCTACAACGCGGACCGGTCAACCGTCTATCTCATACCAGTATGGCGCTAGCCACACCGGCTGCTGCGCCGGCACCCGCTAGAGCTCCGCCAAAATCCGGGCTGCGCCAGGGGCAATGCAGTGATAGTGCGGAACGGGCGCCATGTTACGCAAAGATGCTACTCCACAGTAGTCCGGGGCCCCATGTCTTGGCCACGTGTACCTTCCGCCAGCGTGCCGGTGGTTGCCGCCACTACCGTCCCAGCAAAGCATCCATTTCTGCACATAATATCAGGAAGCTTACATTGAGCCCCTTTATGGAAATCCGGTACACTGCTGATCATGTCACATTCATAATAGTAAGCGGCTGTAAGGGCTGAGCGGTCACAAGCGGACACTTATCAGGTGTGCGTGCAGCGCTGCCGCTGTGCCCTTTCTGCTGCCGGCGGTTTCCTCCGCCGGCCTGCTTTTGTAAGCAAAGCCCTGTCCACTGAGTGCTTCCCGACTTGTGTTGGTCTAGAGTCATGCCGAAATTATCACTCTTATGAGTACCGGGTAGGCAGCGGCCACTTCCCCGGCAAATATGGCTGTCCAGCAGCTGTGCAGCTGTGGGAGTGTTGCCGCTTTGCAATTTGTTGTAGTGAAGAAAAGATAAAGATAGACAGAACAGAACATGCCGCAGTCTTGCTTCTTTCCAAAGGAGCGCAGCTTACTCCATACACAGCCCTGCCACCTGCGGGGGTGTACGAGGACACATGCATCACCTGCGTTTCTGGATAGATAAGCGCCCGTTACAACTTGTTCAAGCAGCAGTTCACAGTTCGCAACTGCGTTTTCCAGCATTGGCATCCCACGGAATGAGCATGCTGTGATGGAGGCGCATTGCGCACATGCGCTGCACTGACGCATCACATTATCCTTACGGTGTCCTGCAGCGGCCCAATTGTCTTCAATGCTACAGTGGACAGCTACAGGGGTGGCCATTTGCAAGGGTTTTAATTCCAGACATGCCGCCCACGCTGCCCCTCCTTTTCCCATGAGGCAACATACTATCGTCCTATGGATTCTTTTACCTTTGCGATATTGATTACACTGCAAAAGCGCGAGACCCCCTACTTCTAGATCCGACTGTCCATCAGTGATGATCTCGTGCTACAAATGATACTCTTGATTGATAGAGACAGGCAGGGCCCGTTTCACGTTGCCCGTGCAAAGGAGACCGCCTTGAGGCTCGTCGATCTTTGGCTGAAGCTGGAGGCCTTCCTGTTTTCTGGCGTATTGAAGGGCAAACTCACACCAACAAGACTTAGCGGTGCAGAGGCAGTGCCCTCCTTACTTTTCTCCGGGGAGCGGGCGATGAAGCTCTTTGCCCTCCGCGGGGCACGTAGCAGCGCCGCCTCCTGCTCCTGCTTCTGCTTCATGCCGCTCTCCCACTCCCCAACACGCGCCATCCAGGTCTGCATCTGCCCCTTGCCTTTTATGCTCCGCACGCCCAGGGATACCAGCTCGGGCACGGGCATACTGGCAGGTAATCCCGAGAGATCGAGTCCGCTGGAATTGTGCGCCGCGTGCTGGGTGCGGAGAGTTGACCTAGTGGCGTCGCTCAGCTGGATACACATTGGGAATGAGGTGCTCTCCATCCTGCTAGATGTATTCACCGTGTCTCCAAATAAGCAGAACCGCGGATTCTTGAAGCCTACCACGCCTGAGTGCACAGATCCAGTGTGAATCCCGACACGGATCGTGACCGGGGTGCCGTCAGGCCAGCTAACCAGGTCGGCAACCTTGAGCATTTGAGTGGCCATCTGAAGAATCTTCACAGCGTGGTCACCGCGGCTCCCCACATCATGCCCTGCTACAGCCATGTATGCGTCACCTGGATGTAGAGGTAATCAAGGATGAGCACACATTTCCATGAGATCCAAGACAATTACAGTGTCAGCAACTTAGCATTCGTGTGTAAGGCGGACGTAATGAGACCAAGTTGTTTTCAATATTGTGTGCCCAAGACGCAACTCCACATCAAAGATCCCAGCCCCCTAGCCCTTAGAGACAACTCACTTCATCTACTCATAGGATATCGTATCGCGTGTGTACGTCTTTTAAATGATGGTACTGATATTTCATGTCCCTGCGCATAACGATTGAGCTTCACTCGTGACTTCGACCTGACAGTCACTGGTTTGCATATTACTCGACAGGAATGGTAGCGAGACGAAAAGCAGCGTGTGTCTATGTAGCCGGCGGCTTCGATAAACGCAGCAATGGTAAGAGCCAGCTATCCAAGAGAGCAGCGTGGGCTCATGGCAGGCACGGCGGCACGGGGGGAGGGGTGGCCGGGGGGTCACCAATAGTCTCCACCTTTGACACGCCAAACGTCTCGGTAAGGCAGTCGAAGTATGAGAACATTGCATGCAGAACTATCATCGTCTCGAAGGTGTCGAAAGTCGCCACCTTGGCGGTGAAGCCGACGACGTCGCTGAAAAGTACAGTCGTCTCCTCGTGATAGTCAGAAATTATGTTGGAGCGACTGGGCCCAACATTGATCCGGGATACGACCGAAGGCGGTAGGATGGATTTCAGGAGCTTTTGGCACCGTACCAGCTCGGCCGCTGTGGCTTGGCTGTCGATACATGCACCCAGCATGGCTCTGGTAACAGGCTTCAGCAAGTAGGAGATGACAGTGTAGTCCGTCTGCAACGACACGCCTTGCGAAATCCTGTCGCGGTCACTGGAGCACAGCGTTACGGGCAGAACAGCGTCGGGAAATCGCTCCCGCATCGCTTGCATAGCCTGAATGCCGTTCATGGTTGTGTCGCCAGGGCCGAGGTCGATGTCCATGATGACACTCTCCGGGAACGTATTGATGCCGCCCCCTGCAGCCCGTCTGCTCAGCAGCTCCAGTGCTGCCTCAGCTGAGGTCAGGGTTGTGCAAGCGTGCCCGGTTTGCTCGACGAAGCGCTTGAGTAGCTTGAGCTGCACGATGTCGTCGTCGACGCACAGTATTTCGCGCTTGTTCCTCCTGATAGCCTTGGGCACGGCGGGAGCCGGGATTTCCAAGGTTTTCTTACGGCCGCCACTACACGTTTTGCGCTCCAAGCTTTGTTCGTGTTGCAGAAAAGTTTCAGGCTTGGGTGAAGCCGACTCGAGGTGCAGAAGCTTTCCCAGCAGCAGGTCGTCGGGCGGCGCGATTATTGGCGATATTACGTCGTCGTCCTTGTCCCGGCTTAGTGCGGGCGGTCGAGGACCAGACAGCACCCGCCTTGCCGTCGTCGGCTCGTCATGCGTGTCCAGATCCGCGGCGAGAGAATCGTAGCGATAAGAATCTAGATCGTCGAAGCATCCGTCGCCAGGCTCCTCGGAGAGGTCGAGGCGGTTAGCATCAGCTCGGACTAGCACCTGTGCAGTAGCCTGCCCCGTATTCCAGCAGCCGAACGTCCGCCTTGTTCCCGCATCGACCGCATCATAAACCCGGAGCTTTGCTGCCATCCAATCTGCGCGATGATAGATGAGGATTATGCCAAATTCACACGGATTACGTAGAACTCTTGCAAATATCCGCCACCTGCAGTGTTGTGGACTAGTGGAGTCGGCGTAAGGAGTGAGCGTAGATAGTGGCGCGCAGGCGCGTAGAGGCCGGCGGAGGCGGGGGGGGGGGGGGGGGGGGGGGGGGGGGGGGCGCTCCCACAGGGCGTAGTAAGAATTGCGTTTACTTATTTGGCTGTATCGTACGGTACTATGGATTTGTCGCTAAGGCGGGTCCGATTTAATTTTATGTTATAGAACCCCCCCCCCCCCCCCCCCCCCCCCCCCGCCCCCCCCGTTTCTACTTTATTTATGTTTTGATCACAGTACTTAGTAAAACATGCCCAAAGTTTTATAATAACTACCACTGGTATGACATAGCATGCTCTGATATGATGTTACTCTGCTGTCATGATGTGCATAGAGCCCGGGGCCCATACAAGACTCCTATACCTGTGTGGCATGCAAAGGAAACCGTCAAGGAGCATGAGATGAGCAGATGCATGCAGATTGGGATCATCGAGGAGTTTAGGTTTAGAGGATGGGCTGTCTGCAGTGGTCACTGTTTTTGAGTCAGCGCTCAGGAGTAGGCTTGAGCAGGCGCAGGTCCCGCTGGCAGCGCTGCCCGGGAACTTTGTCATCAGATTGAAGGTCCTGGCAGATGCCACTATGATCTACAAGAAGGGGGAGGTAAAGATTACCGTGGTCGTGATCAAGGCAATCATAGAGCGCAGGAATGCACATGGAAAAGGGATGGATGGCTGGTCCATCAATTGCCCCAACAATTGCAATAAAGCGTGCTTGTATGAAGGTGCTATAAATGCATGTAGCGACTAATGCATATTGTGGTTTGAAATTTGGTGGGCATCAATGCAACATTACTTACAATTGCCTTCCTACTGCTATCTATGTTTGGCATGCGCGAGGGTGGTGACAGCTACACGGACTTCATGGCCAAGGAGGGAGGCGTGATCTAGCAAGTCTGAAAGATGCAGAGGGATTGTTATGTACTCTACACTGCTGTACTGCGGGAGCCGACGAAGGAGCGAAGAAGTGGCGACTGAGGCAGACGAGAACGAGTGGTACAAGCCAAGCGAAGTACAAGTATGAGCATTCCGAGTGGGAGTACAAGTGAAGGCGTAGTACTGGTACGAGGACGACGAGCGACAGTACGAGCGACTACCAGGCGACTAGTAGTGCAGGACAGTATTACGAGTACCCGTAGGGTGCGAGTAACCTGTACATACGCCTGCGTACCAGCAGCACCACGTGTAAGGATATGTACCACACAAATCCCCGTGTGGGTACCCAGTGCCTTGTACGTTTTGCGCAGTATCCTTACAGTTGGTGCTTCTACGCACGTGGATCCGGGTTCGATCCCGCGGAGAAACATATAATTATGTTCAGAACTAGTTTATGTGGTTTCTTTACCTGTACGAGATAGCCCTGGCGCGGCGCCCGTAGCGCGTGTGTGCGCGCGCACGATTGCGGGGGCCGGTCAGAGCCACCACCTACCTTCACGGCGGACCGACCGGGCACTCTCCTTTGCTGTGGCACGCTCCATCGAGCGCACCACAGCAAAGTCGCGGCAATTTTGCCGCGTAGGGTGCCGGTCTTCCGCCATCGTACCATGTAGTCTACCCACCGGCCCCACCCACCCACCGGCCCCGGAGGCGCTGCGGGGCCGTGTGTCGCCATGCCTCACCCGCCGCCCAGATCGCGTAGCTGCCCTCAACCCCCTCCCACGCGACGTCACCGTTATGCCCGGGCTGTGGCGGGTAGCTTGTATCCGGCGGGGCGCCGCGCGATGTCTGCGCCTTCCGCCGATGGTGCGGCAGAACGCGCCGTTGACCCCGGGTCGCCGCCGCCCCCCAGTTTATCGTCCAGTATATCAGGCAGCCCCGGCGCATCGCGTGCGGCGGGAGCGTCGCCCGCGGCAACATCGTCCACCGGCAGTGCACCCGACGCCACCCAGCCAAGGCCGAGCCCGCCCGCGACTGACGCCCCGCCGGCTCCCACGTACGCCCAGGCGGTGAGCCGGTCGTCGAGTCCCGAGTCCGCGACGGGCGCGGCAGGTACGACCGGCGCGCGCGCTGCCTCGCCTGTGTCGTCGCCTCGCCGCAGTACTTTCAGCAGTATTTCGGGGCCCGGCGCGTCACAGCGCGATCACGATGGCGCTCCGACCGGCCAGGAAGTCTCCGAGCGGCCCCAGCCGCGGCCGCGCGGCGGCAACCGCGGCATAGCGCTCACCGGCCTCGATGCTCTCGCCCGCCTGCATTCCAGGCTACACGACAGCGGGCCGGCGCGGCGGGGCGTAGCACCGGCAGCGGCTTGGACAGTCGCCGACGCGCTTTCAGTCGCTGGCGTCGCCACGGGCGCCGCATGGGCGCCGAGGATTGACGCCGCAGCCAGGTCGCTCCAGCCCGCCCGCGTCAGGCACCACCCGGCCGATGTGTTGGCTTTCACCGAGGTCGCCGCCGCGTGGCTAGCCAAGGCGCGCGCCGTGTTGGCCGAGCGGCACCGCCGTCGGGGGGCGCGCCGCGCCGGTGGAGTTGGACAATCGTCGGTGCTGCCGTCGCCCGCACTGCCGTCCGTCGCTGCGTTCCGGGGCGTCGCAGCGCCCCCGGTTGTTGCCCCCACGCCGCCAGAGGTGGGTGCACCGGCCGGCCACCCCGGTAGCCAGGCCTCACGGGCTCGGTATCCGCCCCCCCCTACTCGCCCATCTCCAGCCGGCGACGGGGTGGGGTGGGGCGCGGTGGACCACCTCTCCGACGTGGACATGGTGCACATGCCGGCGGAGATGTCCATGGAGACGGCGGTGCCGATTGACTTTCAAGAAGCGTGGGCAGAGGCACAACGCTGCGTGAATGAGCGGGTGGTGGCGGCGATGGAGGCCAATGACCCCGTGGTGTTGGATAGGGCGCTTAAATGGAAGTACCTGTTGCCGCAATTGTTGCTTAGGGCCCCGAGCCGAGGCGGACGGCGGCGGCTACAATCCTTGGCGTGGCGCTTCCGCGCTTTCGCGGAGAGGCGCATGACCGAGCTCGTGCGCTCATGGGACGACGCGCGCACTGAGGCGTTCTACGCCGGACATGCCCGCCAGCGTCGGACGGACGCCGATCTCTTTGCGGCGCTGCTCGTGGGCACCGCGGACACCGTTGTGGCGTTGGTGGAGGACGGAGAGCTCTCCCCAGCGGCGGGCCGACTATCTTCTAAGGGTATGGGCGACTTGTCCGATCCTGCTATCCTCGCCCAGCTGCGCGACAAGCACCCGTCCCGTAGCCACCCGATCCCAGACGCCGCGTATGACATTCCGGTGGACGAGGCCGCCCTGACGGTGGACATGCGCGTGCCGTACCAGCAACTCAAGCAGCACGTGGCGGCAGGGCCCTCAGGCATGCGCAACGAGTATCTCCGCTGCTTGGTGGGCGAATACGCCCCGGCGTCCGGGCCCGCGGCAGTCCGCGCCATGTCGGAGGTTGCCTCCATGTATCTCCAAGGTCGCCTGCCCGGGTGGTTCAACCGGCTCTTCGCCTCTGCTAGGCTCGTGGCACCTGTCAAGAAGCTAGGCGAGGGGAGGGCCCCGGACGTGCGGCCTGTGGCAGTCGGGGAGGCGGAGCGGCGCGCAGCGGAGCGGGCAGTGGTTGACAACATGAAGGAGGCATACGTGTCGGTGCTCGCTCCATCTCAGCTCGGCGTTGGCATTCCCGCAGGCGACTCTGTGCTCATCCACGGCGTCCGGCTCATCGCCGAGAAGCTTGGCCCACGTGCCGTCATCTTCCACACAGACCTTCGCAACGCTTACAACGAAGCATGGCGCCGCACCATCATCCAGCGCCACATCGATTGCTCTCCACTACACCCTGTCATCCCTGCGCTCCTAGCCTCCCTCTCCACGGACTCGTATCTGGTCGTGGACGACCGGTCCGCCCCTCTGCGGTCGGAGGACGGCGTGCAACAGGGCGCACCTTTGGCCACGACTTCCTTTTGCGTCGCGATTCACCCCGAGGTGCAGCAGTTTGATACCACGTTGGAGGTCAATGACGGGGCGGCGCGCTTCAACGCCGACGATGGAATTTTGGTGGGCCTTCCGGAGCACGTTTGGCCGGCTCTTCACGCCTTCCGCACGTCCATCAAGGCGTCCGTGGGGCTTGAGGTGCGCTTCGACAAGATGCAGGCGTACAGCGCAGACATGGAGGCGGCGCGGCGTGAGGCTCCGGCCGACATCGAGTGGCCAGAGCTAGATGGCCATCACGGCATCGCGGTCCTCAACGTGCCGCTCGGATCGCCAGAGTATGTGCAGGCGTACATGCGCGGCAAGGCGGAGGAGCTACGAGAGGAGGTGGACGCTAGCCTGAGCAAGCTTCTGTCTGCCAAGCCCAGCCGTCGGTACACCCACGCCTTGCATCACCACGCATGGGCCCTGCTCAAGCATTGCATGCAACACAAGGCGGGGTATTGGCTCCGCAATTGTCTTCCGTCCGAGGTGGAGGCCTTTGCGGAGGCGGTGGATGCCACCATCCTCGCGGCGGTCGAACGGGTGCTAGGGGTCTCTTTTGATCCCTCCACGTACGGCACCGACACCAATCCGGTGGTCACCGATTTCTTGGCGGAGCTTTTGCACGACCCCGACCCCATGGCAGCGGAGGTGGCTACCTTGAGCGAGGATGCAGTGGCCAGGGCGCGCAGCAGGCTTCACCTCCCCACTCGATTGAAGGGAGCTGGCATCCGCCGCATGGCTGCCGTTCGTGATGCCGCCTTCATCGGCTGCATGAACGCCATCCTCCCAAGGTTCCTGACTAAGAACTCCGGCACCAACACCCCCACCCCTGGTTTCTTCGACCCACAGCTCGGGTCCGTACTTGGCCGAGGCAGCTTCAACGCAAATTCTTCCGCCCGCCAGTAGTATGACCACTTCCTCAACGATGCTCATGGGTCGGACAGCTACGCCGCGGAGATGCGCGAGGCGTGGGGCCGCCTCCAAGCGGCTACTGCTGGCCATCTCGGCGACGCAGATGCACGCCAGATGGAGCGGGAAGTGGAGGCTGCGTCGGGCTCGCAAAAGGAGCTGACGGCATTTCTAGACCAGGCCAACAACTCTCGGCTTCGAAATGAGGTGTGCGCTCTCCCTGCCACATGTAGGGAACGGATCTTGTTCAACCAGCTCGACGCGGCGTCAGGCATGTGGACAGTGGCCATCCCCACCGCGCGGACAGCCATGACTCCGCATGAGCTGCGGGAGGTCGCTGCCGGGTACTTCTTTCTGCCTAGCCCGTGCTTGGCCCCGGTGGTTGGGTGCCAGATTATTCTGCCCTCGACGGAGCACAACCCCGTCATTGTTGATCTATACGGCGACGCGCTCATGAACCTCCCGGCGCCTGGAGACGCTCACTGGCGTGTACAGCACGACGCTATCGCAGATGCCTTCCGCGATCACTGTGTTCACGACCTAGGTATCGCGGTACGGCGGGAGGTGGATGACTTGTTCAAGCAGGCAGTGCCTCTCGGCAACACCGTACCCCGGGATGAACTCAAGGACCTAGTGCCGGACGCAGAGCTCTCCCTTCCGGCGTTCAACGTCGTGACCGGGAGCTATGATCCCCGGAGCTTGAAGTCCACGCTGCTAGAGTTCAAGACTATGCGGTACGGGGTCAAGTACACTTCAGTGCCCCGGGCCACAGCTGTGGATCGGTTTGAGCGCTCCCTGTTGGGCGACATACAACGGGGGTTGGCTGCGCGGGACGCGGCGTGGCACAACACAGAGCCCGGACACAAGGGTCCTCTTCGAGACATCCTGGATATGTCGGAGTACACGGGCATGGTCTTCGGCACAGTGGGTGAGGTGATGAGCAAGGGGGTGCACCGCACAGTGCGTGGTATCGCATGCTTGGCTGCGGACCGGGGTGCCCTCTCATCGCGGAGCACTCGGTGCATCACCCGGGCTCACCAGGAGGCCTTGCTCGCAAGAGATTTCCTCGGGGTCCTGAGCTTGGTGGCCGCTCGAGAGCGTGCTCGCTGCCTCATCAGACGGCGCAGATTCGTCTCCCATCCCGTTGCTGAAGCTGCACAGCACGTCCGAGGATCACCCACACACACACGTGCTCGCGTGGTCCGGACTCTGAACCGTGTGCGCATCACTCATCCATCCCGCCTTATGCGGGATGCGGGCCGCTTTTAGGCGGCTTGCTGTGTTGATTTTCTAATTCTGGGGAACTGCCCTTTTTGTAATTCACGCCGGTCTTCCGCCATCGTACCATGTACGGTGAGCGACGCCTTTCGCCCCCCCCCCCCTGGGAAAAACCCGTTAGGGTTTGTGTGGTTAATTTACGCGCGCCGCTTGCGACGTGCTAACTACTACCCGCAAACGAGCTGCTGATTACTCGCCCAACGCGAGGAGAGGACGAAGCTGCAGCGCTTCCCCATTCAGTGGAACAAGGTCCAAGACCTTCGACCAGTGTCGACCAACAGTAACCCCTGGCTGCCCCTTCCCTTGTGGGCATGGCTCGATCCGTACTGGCCCCTACTCGGCGTAGGTGTCGCGATGCGCTCCGACTGGGGCGTATGCCGACGCACGCCCGCCGTCTAGTACAGATTCGAGTACAAAGTGACAGTACACTGCCAGTGGCCAAGCCAGCGCCCAGTGGCACATGGCTACTCCCACGCCGCGGCACTCCTACTGTGCCGCGCACCGTGGACCCTGACGCCGACGTGGAGAGGGCCAGCAGAGCGACATGGCGCTCTGCTCGCCCCCCTCGCGACATCCATCGCGCCAATTCCTGTACTCCCGACTCCCCCTTTATGAGACATCGTGTCCGTCGTAATCTCGGCAACTGGCAAGCCGCTGGCGCAAATCGCAGTGTTCTCAACTGGATATCCCGAGGTGTACGCGTTCCTTTCTTGGACGGGCTTGCCCCACCTTCTTTTCATCAGGGGGTGTCAATGGGGGATGCTACTCCTGCTCAACTGGAGTTTATGGACGGTGAATTGGCTCGCTTCCTGGCCGTTGGGGCCTGGGAGCGAGGCTACTGCGCAAAATGGATGTCCCGGTTGTTCCTGGTTCCTAAGCCTGGAACAAACAAATGGAGGCTCATCATTGACCTTCGCCCCCTGAACCGCTATTGTGAGACGCGCGATCTTTCGTTTGAGACGCTTTCGCATTTACGCAACCTGGCGCGCCATGGGGACTACATGTTGCAGATGGACCTGCAGGACGGGTTTTACGCGGGTGGAATCGCCCCTGAGGACAGGGATTTTTTCACTGTCGATTACCGCGGCACTCTGTACCGACTGGCTGGCCTTCCCATGGGCTGGTCTCTGTCCCCCTATTACTTATGCCAATTCACCAACGTCCTCACTAGGGCATTGCGTCGTAACCCGGCTGAAGCAGACGGCACACCTATTCCCCGGCGACGATTTGGCCTGCGCATGTTGCCCTACATGGACGATTTCCTGTTTCTAGCTCGGACTCGGGCTGAGGCCATTTGGCAACGTGACTACATCGAACGCCACCTCTCGGGCTTTGGTCTGCTGCGCAACCCCAACAAGGGCGTGTGGGAGCCCACCCAAAAGCTCGTGCACATGGGGTTAGAAATTGACACATCGGGGTCACCTACTCTTCGTGCGCCCGCTGAGAAACTCGCCAGCATTGCTCGCGCGGCCAAACGCCTAATCCAACGAGCAAAACGCGATCGTCGGTGGTTGCCAGCTCGCGAGTTGGCCGCTCTCGCGGGCAAATGCCAGTTTCTCTACTTGGCCATTGCCCCTGCCCGTTTCTACCTTCGTGAGCTGCATGATGTGCTCAAGACACGCGACTTTTGGTCCGGCCGCGTCAAGCTTACCCGCCAGCTCGAACGCGATCTGCAATGGTGGGTGGGTGTGCCCACCCAACACAACGGCCGTCCCATTAACCGCCCCGTCGAAACCCCGTCGATACCGACACGTGGACAGTTCGTCGTACGGCTGGGGTGCCGTTTTGAACGAGCACCATGAAGCTCGGGGTTTTTGGTACGACGATGACCGCAATGCGCAATTTACTCTCAAAGAGCTCAAAGCCGTCCGCTTGGCTATTGAGTCCTTCCTCCCCATGCTCCAAAACCGCCACATCCGCTTGAACGAGGATAACCAAGCAGTTGTCGGCGTCCTCACTAACCTCACCTCTCGCTCTCCACGCCTCATGGCTGAGCTACGCAACACGTGGTACCTCATGGACACGCACGGCATCACCCTTTCCGTGCGCTACATCCGTTCTGCGGCGAATATCTGGGCTGACCGCCTTAGTCGCGAGGTTGATTGCGACGACTGGCAGTTCAACCCTCGTCGATTCGCCTCGCTCACTGCTAAATGGGGCGCCTGCACCATCGACCGCTTCGCGACTTCTAAAAACGCCCTCATGCCCCGCTACAACGCCCGCTGGCGTGACCCGCGGTGCGAGGCCGTCGACGCCCTGCGCCTCTCCGACGCTGCATGGCGTTGCGAACGTAACAGGTGTAACCCTCCGTGGAACCTCATCGGCGATCTAGTCTCCAAACTTGAGTCGAGCGGTGCCCCAGCCATCGTCATTGTTCCCTACATACTGGCCTGACAAAGCTTGGTACCAGCTCCTCTCGGAGATGTGCTCCGACATGCGCTCTTGGAAGCCGCGCCACGACCTCTTCATTCCTGGCCGTACCGGCGACCGCCTTCCTGTGGGCGCACCCCGCTGGCCTGTCGTCGCCTTCAACATTCCCGCCCGTGACCCCCGCCCGTGGCCTGCTGCGCCCGGCATTTTCTAGTCGGCAAACCAGACGATCCTTGTGAAATGTTCTAAACTAGTTTATGTGGTTTCTCTACATGCACGAGATAGCCCTGGTGCGGCGCCCGTAGCGCGTGTGTGCGCGCGCACGATTGCGGGGGCCGGTCAGAGCCACCACCTGCCTTCACGGTGGACCGACCGGTCACTCTCCTTTGCTGTGGCACGCTCCATCGAGCGCACCACAGCCCGCCCAACCCTCCCTGGCTGTGGGATTGTATGCTTGCAAATTCCTGAATATCACAACCTGAAACCAGACCTGGCATTCTTCGGCAAACCAGACGATCCTTGTGAAATGATGATATGAGGAGAAACATTCCCCTGCCTCTTGGGTTGAGCGAAGAGGAGAGCCGCGTCCAAAATCGGCTGGAATATGAGAGAATCGATACCGGTTACAATACGGTTTTATGACGGATTTTAAGGCGTCCTCCGTCCGTCCGTCTGTCCTCCGTCATGCGCTTCGTGTATGGACCGTCATAGGTTCGGTATTCGCTCGTCTGATTTCACGGTACAGGTACGAGTACCGTAAGTTTCTGAATGGACGCGCGTGTATTCTAGCCCAGGCACGTCATATATCCGTCTGATACGCCAAAATAACGCGGTAGTACCGCAGCGCGTTTTTACTGCTGAATCAGCAAGTGAGACTTGCCCTCTTTTTAAATACAGCGACTACACGGTAGTCCAAGTATATGCTGATGTAAAATGAGGCTGTAAAAAGGGGTCGCCGAGGTGCGGGGGCAGTCCGCCGACCCCGGGCCCGGCGTCCGTCGACGGACGGGCGACGGTCGAACGACGGCGTCCGGCGTCCGGTGCCGGTACAGGCGGCGGGCATGGCGATTCGCGCCGTGCCCGCCCCGTAGACCTGACGACCGGCCCTACCTGCGCGGCCTCGTGCAGGATGCGGGCCGCCTGTAGGCGGCTTGTACTGTATTGCTGATCTTGCAGTGCTGTTTTTTTTGGGGGGGTAATACAACTTTTAGCGGTGGGTTGGGTACTGGCCTTTTTGTAATGCACACCAGTAGTCAGCGGCCCGCTTTTACGCGGCTTGCAGATTTACTCTGTTTTACAAAATAATACGTCTCTTTAAAAAATAAATTACTGACAAATCTAACGCTAAAAGCAGTATTACCCGGAAACAACAGTATTACAAGATCAACACTATAAGCCGGCTAAAAGCGGCCCGCATCCCGCACCAGGCTCAACCCAAGAGGTAGGGGCACCTCCACAAATCCCCATCGCGAAGCGCCGCTCATATAATACGATGATATGATATGATATCCCGCAATGTTGGACGACCCGGCCAATGCGGATCGCCACCGAATCCAAGCCGAAACGTTGCTGGAGGAGGTCCTCCATCCTATGGGGGGGGGGGGGGGGGTGGAGTGTAAGGATATGTACTGATCTAAACTAGTTTATGGGGTTTCCTCCCTTGACCTAACCGCTTTTCAGCTACAAGTGCTGCTCAGTGGTACGGGAACTAGGCACATGTTGTTGCGCCCTTTTTGGGTGCAGCACGAGTAGACATAAAAGCAGCCATAACAGCTGAGCCTACCATCTTCCAGTTTTCGCTGCGTTCCACGCAGCGATGTTATAACTGTCTCGTAACCTGTTGCGAGCAAGGTCACCCCAGGTTGTTCAAGACCACACCCGGCTCACCACCCGAGTGTGATATTCTCATCCGTACGTCCGTGCGTTACCATGACAGATGGAGAAGAACCCGTCGTTGAGCCGACGCTCGAGTCGCTACACGCAGACGTGAAGGCCCAGTCTACATAACATTGATTCAAAATAAATGTTAGGTTCGTCAAAAGTTTCATGGTTGCGGTGTTAAGCAATATTGGCCTCAAAACCCTTGTTTTCAAGGGACCAGACACACGCCAGAAAATAATCTAGGTGCCGACGTCTTGCTCCCGGGCTAGCATGGATGGGTCAACGTGATGATCACGGATACAACTTGGTACAGATGATGACCACGGAAATAACTTGGTACTGTATTGCCAAGTAACTAACGTGGGCCGCGCTAGCTGTGGTGTTAGTATGGCTAAATAAGTCTGTAATAGAAATGGTCTATCATCCTTTGAAACCATAACATTGCCATTGCTATTTTCATGTATGATCAAAGCTAGCATGCAGCAAAAAAATGGATGATAATAAAAGCAATGCAAGAGTAAAGTTCCATAACATAGACAAGCTCCGAAACCATCATGTTTGTCATGCAGCCGAAAGGCATGAAGTGAGGACATGAATAATATGCAGATGATTGCTCCGAATCCAATTACGGTGTCACATTGTTACACATGTATTCATGGCCGGCTCTCAATTGGAAAGTAGGCGCGGCCGCCCAAGTGCCTTCGCGCACACATGAGGCCGCTTACGGCAGGAAGCGGCTTAGTCACCCAGCGCATCATCATCATCATCATCGCTGGAAGCATCATCATCGACATCATCATCACACTCCGAATCCGCCGCCTCGGAGGAGGAGTGGCCACCCTCCTCCTCCTCCTCCTCCTCCTCGGTTTCCTCCTCATCATCATCATATTCATCCTCCTCCCCCTCCTCCTTCTCCTCCTCCTCCTCCTCCTCCTCCTCCTCCTCCTCCTCCTCCTCCTCATCATCATCCTCGCCAACGGGATTGGCGACATCCTCACTGGCCTCGGCTTGCTCGTTCTCCTCAGTGGCGTGGCCATCATCTTGCCCCGCAGCAATACTCTTGCCCACATGTGCCAGCCAACAGAGTTCTTGCGCCAGAGGCTCTTCAGTCTCCTCCTCCTCATCGCCATCCTCAGCATCACCGCCAGCTTTCCTCGGAAAAGTTCCGAGTTTGCGATCCTCCAGCGCGTCGGCTTCATCTTTACTCAGAGCCAGCCACTCTTTGATTCTCGTCACGGCGCCTTCGTGCTGGGTGTCGTCTTTCTCAACCAAGATGACGGAGTCGGGGGTTTGAATGCGGGCCTTGCGGCTAATAGCCAGGTCTTGCATTCTGACGATGGAAGCAAGCTGCGAAAAATCACATGCATAAAGTCACCGGACGGCCACACTATTTTGATGACAGAAAATATAAATTTTGGTTGTTCACTTTTGGTTGTATTACTTGTAATATAGACATTGATGCCGGGGCCACGGATCACTTACCACTGTAGTGCATGTGCCGCAAATCACATCCAAAATGAGACTTCCCGGTTCCGTGGCAAAGTCCAGGGTCCTCCGAATGAGCGCAATTGGTTTTTGCGCGCTGTTGGTGGGCTTTCTCACATCGCGATCCTCCAGCCGGAACATGTTGGAGGATGGTATGCGGGCGCAATAGGGGTTGGTAGTGTACCGCTCGGGCTCAGTGGGATCCTTGAAGATGTCCAGTTGGTGGCCGGGTGGCCAACACATCAAGAAGATCTCACCGTCGGATGTGAAACGGTCACCGGCGCAGTTCCCGCGATTCTTGCTCCAATAGAACACCTTGAATTGCATGTCGCGCTCGGAGATGGCGGCCATGGCATGGGGAAGTGCCTGGTCCGTAAGGAACCAGATGAACTTGCAATTCTGCAGGCCATCGTTGCAATGATCCACCTAGCTCAGTGTGTTCTTGAATTCCGAAGTCCATGCCACATCCCAGGGGCCCAAGTTGAGCCCGTAGTTGCTGTCTGCGATGAGAAGAGATACGGGCTTCGCTGTGGATGCCACCAACTGCTTGATTTTATCCCTGTGATTGTCGAAATCACCCTTGATGATAATGTGCCTATAAACAAAAAACAATTCTCTCTTATTTTAGCGACCGCGTTGCGGTTGCCTGCATGACACCGCCAGCCGTGGGGAGGGGGGGGGGGGGGGGGGGGGGGGCTACTTTGAAATGAGATTACGCTGATGATGAAATACTTACTTACTTCATGTGCGATTGATTGCGACGAGGCGCCGCGTGTAGCTCAGAGCGTTGTCGACATGTGTCATGCCACTAGCGCGCATAGGATCAACATCGGCAAGGGCGTGGTGTGGCAGAGACGGAGCAGCACGCTGACCATTACAAGTAAGGCATCACGGCCACAGCTTTGCTCCGCCCCATCTCGTTTGGACGGCGCCAACGGCTAGCGGGCGAGCCCAGGGCTCCCCGTCCATTCCATTCCATTCCATTGCTGGGCATCTTTTGTCAACGGCGCACCCTGAGCGCGCTTGCTGAAATAGCCGCTCTTGACTTTCCTAATCCAATCGTGCCACTTCAGGAAGAGTTTTTGCCGGACCGGAGTGAGCTGGCGCTGTTGCCTCGCAGCGGTGTACGTTGTTGTAGCAAAGAAAGTCCTCATGGACGACTCCCATTGAAAAGGGTCCTTAGGCGGTGTCCTGCATATGCAAGTGTGTGAAGAGATACCACCTTAATTAGCTAAAGCAATGTCAAATGCGAATTTCTATATCAAGCCCCACCGGAATTTGGGGAAAATACGCACCACTTCTCTGCCGGAATGGGCTGTAGATACACCTGGATTTGATCCTCCTTTGACCGGATTACGGGGTGGAGCAGGATTGCAAATCCTTGAGCATCGGATTTCTCAAGGTCCGAGGAAATTGCTTTGGTCCATGTTCCGGTCGAGCGCACAAAGGTATCCCAATCCGCGTCTGGATTATAGACACGCACAATAAACGTCAGTTTGCGATAGACAAAGCGCCAATACAACTACGAGGTACGGTTATTTCCTTGGCGCAACCTACCGAATTCATGGCCATAGTGGGTGAGGACGACCCCCCTGAGATACTCCACGTTCTTCAGGTGAGTAATGGCGTAAGTGCAAGTGCTGCCGTTTGGGAACACCGACAGATTGTCGCTGGGATTCATCAGCCGGTCGACGACCTGCCGAATCTGAGCACCACATGACAAGGTTTCTTCAGTAATGATGCATACCATGGTTGAGGCAGATGGGATGTATGAATATGAGAATGGCACGACTTGCCTCTGGATATCCCCACCGTGCATGTGATGTAGCAGTAAGCTCCTTCAGGACTTGCTCGGGGAAATGCGGCTTGAGGGATTGATCAGCTTCCTCCGAGTCTGGGGGGTAGCAATCGATGCCAGCCTGCAATGCCAACTTCTTGGTGAAGTGCATGTAGCCCCTATCAAGACACCTAGACTTGAAGATCTTGTTACACTCCCTGATTAGGAACGAAGGCATCCTTTCTGTGAGCTGGCTTGGTGGCAGACTTATTTTTCAATTCATCGAGCAGCTTGAGAATGGAGCCTTGCTCCGGCATTTCCAGACTTCCGCTTTGAAACGCGTCCATGAGCTCCTCGACTGCCTTCCAAATGTCATATTTCCTCATGACAGTAGCCTTGAAAAGAGCAGCGTGAGATGGCGGACCCAAATGACCCTGAGAAGTAGAGAATGCCAACTGTTAGGATATACAAATGTATTTGTTGTCTTTAAACATATCTTATCCAACGTGGCCCGATGTCCCCATCCACAGGATGGACGCATGCTTCCATCCACAGCATGGACGCATGCTTCCATCCACAGCATGGACGCATGCTTCCATCCACAGCATGGACGCATGAGTCCATCCACAGCATGGACACAAGCGAAGATGTTCTTCATGTATGACACAGTGACTTGTGAGATGTTACCTAATCTACAGTATAAATCCATGTCAAACTTAAACTGAAACCTAAATAATAAATTATGTAGAGTCGATAATATATGCTCATATGTTTCAGGATGTAAATGTAATTTTAGAAGTTATAAGTACTGACTGACACATATCTTCATACGTTTGGGGAGGGGCACTCACGTTTTCTGGATTCCGCTTAAGAGCGAATCCGCAACTCTTCCATAGGTAGCTGAATCTCGAGTACTTCTCCTTCATAACCGGATCCGTGACCAAATCGTCCTTGCTCTCGCTACTCCAGCGCTTGTAGGAGAACTCTTCTTCGTCACCCTCACCCTCGAGTCGCTTGTCATCAATCTCGAGCAGCATCTCGTACTCTTTGCGAAGAAGGCGGAAGTTGTCAAGCTGGGTGTTGACAGTGGTGTTGGCATTGGTGACATTTTGGCGATTGCCGATGTATCTCGCAACCTGCTCATTCAATGCGCAGAGAACGAAGCACTCCCACTTGGATAGCTCCTGCTTGATGGCTTCGATCTCGGTTCGGGAAATCACGAGCTTTGAAGCCGCCCTTCGGTGATTACCGACGATGACATAGAAGTTGAATTCCTTGTTCATCCTTTCGATCCACTCCTGTCATGTGTAAATAAAAACTTTCTTAGGTAAAACTTTGTGAGGTGGCAAACGTTGGGAAACTTTGAAGCAATCTTGATCGTTGGTTTCGGGTTTTACCAAGCAACAAGAGCCGGTGTAATCATACCTTGGACCCGAAATCATCTGTTTTCAACATCTGGCCAACCTCCTTTGGCTTCAAGGTCTTAGAACTCGTCTTGCTGGTCATCAGAACAATAAACTTGCCCTGGCTATGATCCTTGCCGTTGGCCTGTGCATATTGTCGATTCTTAGATTGAGAGCTCAACAACCGGTTTGCCGTAATTATAAATCCAGCTTAACTAAAAAAATTATTACGCAATTAGGGAAGCTTATTTACCTCGAACTCAGAAGCCAAGTCGTGGACATGAGGCATGTGGAGCTCACGCGCGGCGAGATCGTCTGTTGGAGGAGAAAGGACTTCGATTGGTAGCTCGAAAGTGCCAGCCGACCCAGAGCCACCCGGCACCTGAGTGGAGAACAAGAATCAGTTACATAGAAATTACGTTAACAGCACACATGACATCAACGAATAAGATAGTTGAAAATTTCATGAACGATGAATAAGCCGATCGCGCACCCTTGCGTTCAGTGTCACGAGGCTTAAAATCTTGACCCCGGAGCTCGGATCGACAAGATGTTGCGATCCATGCGTTGCAAACATGCCAAGGTAACCATTCAGGAAGATGTTGAAGACGTTTGTCTTGGCGTTCTTCCTCATGAAAGGGACTTTTTTCTTCGCGTGTATGTTCACAGCTTTTGAAGTCAGGACGTCCCGAATGGTGTCTCTTGCGTACCCGGGGTTGAAAAGCCACGCAGGGATGTAGCCCCATATACTCGATAATATCGAAGCGGGGGTTGGGTTCATGGATTTCGGAACCAGGCCAGAGATGGCGAAGACACCCTACCTCCGTTGAATCACCGCTGTCCTTCTCGAATCTGAACAACAGACTATCTGTCCCGCTTATCTCGACTGATGCAACATCACCAAGCTTGATGGGGGAGTAAAATGGATATACTCCCCTTGCACCGGCAAAAGTGCCGGCTTTGTCACATCTCTCCTCCTTGTCATAGTCAAGATAGTTATAATTAGTAAAATGAATAATAAATGAGGATTATATGCATGACATAATTATATCATAACAATACACTTTTGTCCAACATAGACACTGGTAACCATGTACAGGATTGACGCATGCGTCCATCCACAGCATGGACGCATGCTTCCATCCACAGCATGGACGCATGAGCCCATCCACACCTGGCCGCATGAGTCGTTCCATGGGATCGCAATATTCCGTTCAAGTAATTACTTGTACACATGTGTAACACAAAGAAACCTACCTACGCGAAACATAAATATATCGGCAATAAATGTGTTAATATAGTTGCACATTTCAGTAAGTGCAAAACGTGTATATATATGCAATATGTGTGAAATGTATGGGACTCACCCATGAATATATATTCGATGGTTAAAGGGCATGTGAAAGCTGTGATAAGTTACCTTCATACAAGAACACTTGAATAGTGCCGTTGTCAATGTACTTCAAGCACCAGTCGTGGTTTGGCTTTGAAGGAGTCCAGTCAAGTGGCCGCCTGTACTTCACTAGAGCTGGAGCGGTTGACATCCTGAAAGAATGCAAGAAATAGCTTAGTAGATGGAGGAACTGTCAATAAAAATGGAATCTAAACATGATTTAATCAGCACGAAATAATGTGGCTTGAGTGGTTACCTGAGCTCTGGTGTGTTTGTACCCTGCTTGGATGGTACGGTCTTTGCCTTTGATGTAGCCTTTGCCGGCTGTTTCTTCGCCGCGGTCTTTGAGAGCCTATGACAACCAAAAGCGCCGCCCGTTGTAAGTGAATGAATCCATGAATCCATGCGCATCAAGATACATTCGAAGAATTAACTTCAGTGGCAATTCAAACGTACATGTCGACTTGAGCCGCGGCTAATGCACCATGATCTGTCGCCCTCCCTTGCGACGACTCACCGAGTGCCCTGCAATTTAAACACAAAGCAGCACATACTTATTAGGTGTGTTGTCTATTGTATTAGCAATTTTTATGTATGTCGATGTCACCCTTCTACTTACGTTGCAGTTGATGGGCCGGCGGCCGGCGCTGCCTTCGAGCCGCCTGCGGCAGCCTCTTTTGGAGTTTTTGGCACGGCAGAAGACCTGGAAAATGCATCCGTGTATAAGTGTCAGAAGGATAACTCATTGCCGCGCGTGCTTTGATTGACACCGACTCGGACAATAAAAATGACTATGAAGCATTCCTTAACGGCATATAGGGACTTACCCCACGGGAGCCCGGGCAGATGACTTGTTCGTAGCCTTCTCCTTTGCCGTCTTTGGCTCTTCGGCCGGTAACTTTGAGGCTTGCTTTGCGGCTTTAGACTTCTTGGGGGACTTTGAAGGCCTACATGACACAGAGCAGCATTTTAGCCACAGAGTGATTTACTGTATATGAGCCGGTGGTGTCCAACGACTCAGTCACAGAGTGCCCGGCAAATTTAACACCAAGTAGCACATACTTATTAGGTGTGTTGTCTATTGTATTAGCAATTTTTATGCATGTCGATGTCACCCTTCTACTTACGTTGCAGTTGATGGGGCGGCGGCCGGCGCTGCCTTCGAGCCGCCTGCGGCAGCCTCTTTTGGAGTTTTTGGCACGGCAGAAGACCTGCAAAATGCATCCGTGTATAAGTGTCAGAAGGATAACTCATTGCCGCGCGTGCTTTGATTGACACCGACTCGGACAATAAAATGACTATGAAGCATTCCTTAACGGCATATAGGGACTTACCCCACGGGAGCCCGGGCAGATGACTTGTTCGTAGCCTTCTCCTTTGCCGTCTTTGGCTCTTCGGCCGGTAACTTTGAGGCTTGCTTTGCGGCTTTAGACTTCTTGGGGGACTTTGAAGGCCTACATGACACAGAGCAGCATTTTAGCCACAGAGTGATTTACTGTATATGAGCCGGTGGTGTCCAACGACTCAGTCACAGAGTGCCCGGCAAATTTAACACCAAGTAGCACATACTTATTAGGTGTGTTGTCTATTGTATTAGCAATTTTTATGCATGTCGATGTCACCCTTCTACTTACGTTGCAGTTGATGGGGCGGCGGCCGGCGCTGCCTTCGAGCCGCCTGCGGCAGCCTCTTTTGGAGTTTTTGGCACGGCAGAAGACCTGCAAAATGCATCCGTGTATAAGTGTCAGAAGGATAACCTCATTGCCGCGCGTGCTTTGATTGACACCGACTCGGACAATAAAATGACTATGAAGCATTCCTTAACGGCATATAGGGACTTACCCCACGGGAGCCCGGGCAGATGACTTGTTCGTAGCCTTCTCCTTTGCCGTCTTTGGCTCTTCGGCCGGTAACTTTGAGGCTTGCTTTGCGGCTTTAGACTTCTTGGGGGACTTTGAAGGCCTACATGACACAGAGCAGCATTTTAGCCACAGAGTGATTTACTGTATATGAGCCGGTGGTGTCCAACGACTCAGTCACAGAGTGCCCGGCAAATTTAACACCAAGTAGCACATACTTATTAGGTGTGTTGTCTATTGTATTAGCAATTTTTATGCATGTCGATGTCACCCTTCTACTTACGTTGCAGTTGATGGGGCGGCGGCCGGCGCTGCCTTCGAGCCGCCTGCGGCAGCCTCTTTTGGAGTTTTTGGCACGGCAGAAGACCTGCAAAATGCATCCGTGTATAAGTGTCAGAAGGATAACCTTCATTGCCGCGCGTGCTTTGATTGACACCGACTCGGACAATAAAATGACTATGAAGCATTCCTTAACGGCATATAGGGACTTACCCCACGGGAGCCCGGGCAGATGACTTGTTCGTAGCCTTCTCCTTTGCCGTCTTCGGCTCTTCGGCCGGTAACTTTGAGGCTTGCTTTGCGGCTTTAGACTTCTTGGGGGACTTTGAAGGCCTACATGACACAGAGGAGCATTTTAGCCACAGAGTGATTTACTGTATATGAGCCGGTGGTGTAAGTTATCAAGGTGTTATCAACCCGAGCATGTAGTCCTCCCGAATGGAGCAAGCAATCATACCCGGCCGCGGCGTGAGTTGGAGTCGCCTTTTCGGCCTTCTCCGCGGGCTTCTCGGCAACCCTATCATAAGCGCATAGCATTGTATTAGAGGGCCAGGCAGTCGTATGAACATTAAAAAACTGCTTTGCTATTAAAAGACAAGTAATAATTAGAAGTAGAACAGAGTTAGTGATGGAGAGGTGGTCGAAGGCCGGTACTTACGGTGGCGGCGAGTCATCATTGATGAACCAAGGCTGCCAAAACTGAAGCAGCAGGGCATGTGTAGGCTCCTTTGGAACAACATGGCATGGCTTTGCCACCATCCTGAGTGAAACGCGGAAATATAAGTACGTACGATTGCATCTTTGACACGATGAAAGCAATTACGCGACCACGGCATATAAATCAAACTATTGTCAAGTTAGTCAGAGAGTGTCTCCTACATAGTTACCTCTGGTATGCGAAACCGGACGCTTGGTACCTTGCGACGGCGACGATTTGGTCACTTTGTTGCCACACGGAGGAGATAACATCCAAAGGTGCCCCGGTGTCATTGAACTTCGTCATCTCACCACCCGATACTGTTTCGATGATCTCTTTGATATGGAGACCGACCGTTGGCGTGCCGTAGATCGGTCGCATGTGTTCCCCAGTAGAGCAGGTTAGAAGAAGACACTCGCCGATTTTCCTGTAGAGGCACCAACATCATGACTCAGTTTCTACTATTGCACGGTATAAAAGCATAGGTCGGAAGGCACGCGAAAATGGGGAATCAATGGGCAAATAATGGGCAGGCACTTACCGATCACAATCATCGAGACATGCGGGGCCCTGAACATCGCTTGCCTCCTTGCGGCACTTGCGGAGGAGAGAAGTGGCTTGAGATTTTGACAAGCAGCCATCCTCGACTGCCGCGTCAAGGTTCTCCCATTTGCCCTTTGTTATGTGTCGCACGGCCCGTTTGACATTGTCGTGCAACAAGTGCGTCCCCATGAAGACGCCCGCGTGAGCGTATGGAAATTCTTGCTCGATAAAGGGCGGGCCCGGGTCGCAGTATGCAGTGTTCCTATAGGAAATTTATGACATGGTTATCACACCTCAGTTATCACACCTCGGTAAGGGATATCGTGTCCCCGAATTGAAGGTGCATGCGGGTACTTGGGGAGCACTTACCAGGGAATCTCACGGTGATGCGTTCCATACCGAACCGCCGGATTGTCTTTCCTACCCATTTTGAGGTGGGCATCGAAGTACGCTTCCCGGCCCTCCCTTTTATATAGCCTTTTGAACCGGGTTAGGAGTTTCATCCACCTGCAAACACAAATTTATCCCAGTTATTTAGTAAGATTACGCCGGGAAAAGGCACTTGCGCGAATGAATCATGCTTAGATCGTAAGTAAGGAGGGCACTCGATCACTTACTCTTCAAGTTTGACGGTGTGTTCAACCTCAGGCGTACTGACTGTGGGTGAAGTTGCCTCTGCCACAGTCGGTTCAGTTGCCGTTGGTGGCTCGGGTAGCTGTGTGTCGTGCTCGTCCTCATCCTCGGCTGTGTCAGCCCTCGCGGATCCCGGAATGGATTCCCTGCCGAATGGGTAGGTAGCCTTAGTTCCCAAATCGAAAGCAGCATGGGAAATCAACAACCCGGCGAGAATGGTTAATATAAGAAAACAATAAGCGATTTCAACTTACATTGGCTTGGTCTTGCGCCGCTTATTGGTCCAATCATAGGGAAGGTTATCGATGACATCTCTTCCCGCTTTACGCTTTGCGGCTCTCTCTTCGGCCGACAAGTTTTTATCTCCCGGATCTCCTCGGGTAGGCCGTGAACGTGATGTGCCCTCCGCGGCCAACATTTTGGCGGAGAGATTTTCCCCTTTGCCCCCTTTCGATCTCGAGGCAGCCGCTCGGAGCGCCTCCAGGTCTGTGCTATCTGGAGACACGATGGGCTGGTCCAGAGCATGGTACATGACATAAGCATATTGACAAAATAATAACAATAAAGCATGTCGCACTCTTTCTAAAATTACATTATTGCTTCCATGCTGTGACTGACCACATGGTCCACACTAAAAATAATGGGATATCATGCCTCAGAAACACCACACCAGAATATGCTCCCGAAAAGTTTCATAATCGATCACCATATAAGGGCGTTTTGACTAGATAATTCGCCGACATGTAAATTTATCCAGAATTACGCTTATTTCTACAGTATTTGAACCTTAAATCGATTTAATTGTCCCATAAATCAGTACATGCAAAATCAGGTAAAACAGACACTTTCTTTCATTCACACAAACAAACGAGCTTAGGTAATCCATAGCTTTAGGTTGGTTTCCTTTGGAAGTATATCGATCCACGACACGGACGCTTGCTTCCATCCACAGCATGGAAGCATGTGTCCTTCCACAGCATGGACGCATGCTTCCATCCACAGCATGGACGCATGTGTCCATCCACAGCATGGACGCATATGTCCAGCTAATGCATGGAAGGATGCTTGTATACACAGGATTCATAACCACTTCTACTGTATTTGAACATTAAATCGGTTCAAGAGTCCCATAAATCAGTACTTGCAATATCAGGTAATATAGACACTTTCTTTCATTCACACAAACAAACGAGCTTAGGTAATCCATAGCTTTAGGTTGGTTTCCATTGGAACTATGTCGATCCACGACACGGACGCTTGCTTCCATCCACAGCATGGAAGCATATGTCCATCCACAGCATGGACGCATGCTTCCATCCACAGCATGGACGCATGTGTCCATCCACAACATGGACGCATATGTCAAGCTAATGCATGGAATAATGCTTGTATACACAAGATTGATAAATGTATCCATGCTCAGCATGGACGCATGCTTCCATCCACAGCATGGACACATGCTTCCATCCACAGCATGGACACTTGCTCCCATCCACAGCATGGACACAAAAGCGACACAAGGGCTCAAGAAAATTATATTAAGAAAGGCACGATGGACGAGGCCTCTCTCACCTGTCGCGTTTCAGTTTCAGGTGGTTCCGTGCTCCCGCTCTCACCAGGCTTTGTCTGCTGTTGCCCGGGGAAAGCTATCCTTGCCGATATCCACGCACTCATAAGGCCGAGCGGCCGAGTGGCCGCCGCCTGCAGGCGCGCAGCATCGCCATCGGCACATATCAGTCAGTACAGATAAACGCGGAGACACAGAGACCCCGAGGTTGAGTGAGTAGGCTAGCGGCGCAGGACTCGACACTCAGTAACAGAGGTGGGCAGGAAGGGGCGAAGTGCGAAGTTGTGGGTCCATGGGCGTTACCTGGCGGTTGATCGGTAGGGGCGTGGGGCAGATGGGGTGACCGGATCCAGCGCTTGACCTGCTCGGTCGCGAACCATACCGCATCCAACCACAGTTTGGTTTCAGGCAAAGGAAATGGCAAGGCTCGGTATCGTGAAAACGGCGGACCTATCTTTGCGGGCTCGACTATCAGTAACAGAGGTGGGCGGGGAGGGGCGAAGTGCGAAGTTGTGGGTCCATGGGCGTTACCTGGCGGTTGACCGGTAGGGGCGTGGGGAAGATGGGGTGACCTGAACCCGCGCTTGACCTGCTCGGTCGCGAACGATACCGCATCCAACCACATGTTAGTTTCATGCAAAGGAAATGGCAAAGGCTCGGCATCGTGAAAGCGGCGGACCTGTCTGGGCGGGCTCGCAAGGAAGTGGATGGTGGTGTTGCGGTTGTGGAGAAGTGAGTTATGAGCTCTCGTCAGCAGCCCTTGGTCAGAAGTTGGGTCCCGATGGCGGCGGCGGCGGCGCCGCCGCCACAGGGGTACAGCACAAAGTACTGGCAGCGCGCATATATGACGATAAATATTACACCGAATAATACCGTTCGAAGTATTACGGAATGTACTGTATATCATCACTTTCCGCAGTTTTACAGTAGTACTGGTTAGTGAAATAAATCCATACTGTACGATGTACTGCGATGATCGGTATGTGAAACGCGTTGACCGGGTGCTCGCAACCACAGATATGGAGGGCAACCTTTGACCGACGAGTCAACATGCAATCCGAAATACTACGCAAGGTTTGACTGAGGGCGATCGTGGGGCGGTCCACCATCAAAGTTCTTCTCATTTCACACTCTCTCGCCAACGCTCATCCCCAACCCCCGTCCTATCCGATGGCGCTCACTTCATCTCCCAAGCCGTTTCACGGCACTTGTGTCGTGCCAAATAAACCTCGCAACTCCGGTAAGCTCGGCCAAGCCGAGTATCGCTTTATTAAGCGCGATCGCGCCATTGGTGAAGGAAAGACCACCGGTTTGAGCTTTCGTCGCGATACCCAAGAGGGCATCCTCTCGTGCGCGTTTGTTGTTGACTCGCGCGGCCGCAAGGCCGTTCGCCCGTGTTGCAAAGGCAGCAAGTGCCTCTTTCGACTCATTGGCTCGCCCCTTGACCCATCGGCACCTACTGCGGTAGAAGCCCGTAGCCGCGACGAATTCCTATTTGACGTTCGCGAGACCCGAAAGGAGGTGCATGCGGAGGGACAATATCGCTCACGCGATATCCTCGCTTCCCGACTCAAGCTCGCGTTCCAACCGGAGGAGTCTTCGCCATCCTTCGTTGAATGTTATTCCTACATTGAGACCCGCGACGACTCGGAGTCGAAGGAACAATGGTGGTGGAAGAGGCCCAACGGAACCTTCATCCGGGTGAGTGCCTTTCCATTACTTTAGCCTTCGATTACTCAGTTGAGTGTGCTCCAAATGTGTATCGACGCAAGTGTCCTTTCTAACAATCGACTAGCCAGAACTCCAAATACCGATCATTAGTAATTATAAAGATTTCTCTTGGTATGTCAAATGATGCACTAAATTCCTTTGCTGCTTTCAAGTATTCCTAATACTGCCTAGCTCGAATATATTTGTGTCCATCCTGTGGCTCGCGCATGTGTTCATGCTAGAAACCGACGATTGTTAACATGTCGAGCTTAAGTAATAATACCGTTTTCCTTTGTTCGCACATGTATTGCTGCATTGAATTCATTGCTTGATTTCAAGCAAGGCCATTATTCTATATAGCTGTAATATGTTTGCGTCCATCCTGTGGATGGACGCATGGCGCTGGGAGAAATAACTGAGTACATCAATTAGTATATTCGAGTTGAGGTAAAGAGCTACTATCGCATCGAACACCTTACATGGATTTGGTTTTCGTTTTCCCTCTAGAGTCGCCATGCGTCCATCCATGCGTCCGTCCATGCTGTGGATGGACGCAAGGCGCGTCCATGTTGTGCATGGACGCAAGGCGCGTCCATGCTGTGGATGGACGCAAGGTGCGTCCATGCTGTGGATGGACGCTAGGCGTGTCCATCCCGCGGAGGGACCCGTGATGACTCGAGGGGATTGTGTCGGACACCACCACACACGACCTACGCAATAATCTCAAAATGTTTTCTTTCATGTGTCATATTTTGCAGACCTGCCGCGAGGCGTGGAAGTTCATCCACCACGTTTCCGAGCGTAGGCTCTCAGAGATTCAGCGCGATGTTCTGGATGATCCAATTCCATTCAAGCGGGCCAAGGCTCCCAAGGTTTCTCCCCCACGCAGCCATGCAACAGCATGGCTTCACCTCTACTTGTCCGACGCTAGCGGCAGGCTTGAGCATATTCCCAACCCCTCTGGCGGACAAGCGCAAAGCCATCTACCATGTTGGATGAGGAAGTCTCGGGTCTACAAGTTGTATGTGGCCGACTGCAAGGATCAGAACAGTGAGTGCTCGGTTCTATCATTCCCTCCCTGCCTCTCCCGGCCAATGGGCCTGCAACTCGTAGTACATGGTCTTTTGGCAACGTACTAACAAGATTCCTAAATTGATTTAGGGAAGCCCGCATCTATTTCCTCCTTCCGCCGAGCGTGGTTGCAGTTCTTTCCGCATGTGAAGGTACCGAAGACCAAGCGCTTCACCAAATGCAGCGTGTGTACCAGTTCCGCCAAGATTTTGCGGTGCGGCCACAAACCCACCACGAGTCGTAATGGATACTAAGTGTGTTGCATGAGCAAACGCCCGGTCGTTCTAGCGAGAAATTACTGCGATTTTGAATGCGGTACTAACTAACCTATCAATGGCATTGTTGCCGCAAACGTTATTTTAGGTACAACAAGGACCCTGTCGATAGAGCTGTCGCTCAGCGCGTGCAAGAGCAACATCTGGAGAGGGTACTGCACGAGCGGCATTTCTTGGAAGTTGCCTTGCAGTACTCCCGCCAAAACAGGGACCTCTTTGTTTGCGAGATCGATGGCATGGATCAAGACAAGACCCGTCTTCCTCATCTTGTGCCATGGGACAAGGAGGTGGAGAAGAAGAACCTCCTGCAATGTCACTCGACATGCGTCAAGTACAACGGGAGCCAGCCGGACGACGTGTACTACTTTTTCGACTGCTTCCCTCACGACAGTAGCAACACCATCACCGTCATGTACAAGACTATCAAGAAGGAGATCGAGAGGCGTGGCGAGGCATTGGACACTGTGTGGTTCCAGCTCGACAACACTTGCCGGGAGAACAAGAACAAGTACGTCTTGTGCTTTTGCCAATGGCTCGTGCACATGGGTTTTTGCAAGGAAGTCCGTCTCTCTTTCCTCCCAGTAGGGTAAGCCCCCCCCCCCCCCCCCCCCCCCCCCTTCCCCCCCCAAAAACCGCACCATCCACTGACTTACATTATTTATGTTAACGGGTCCACCAGTCGCCAAGTTGGGGCCTTACTGACTTTTTACTATATTGTACACCTTCCAGGCACACCCACGAGCGCGTGGACCAAGTCTTCTCGAAATTCTCCGTGTGGCTTGACGACCACGCCGCATTCACCAAGGCTCAGCTTTTGCACGAGCTTCGCCAGGCCTTCACACCGACATGCAACTTCATGGAGCTCGAGGGAGTCCTCGACATCAAGACTTGGCTTGGCAATTGTCTTCCACGACAAGGCCAGGTGCTTAACACGGTGACTTCTAACCAGTTCGTCATCATGCAATCGGAGGCTGTGGTCGGTGGTGTACGCAGCGCCATGTATTGCAGTCGTTGGTCCGATACCGCAGAGCATGGGCCAGAGTTCATCCTTCGCGGAGTCCCCGACGGCACCCCTGCGTACCTTGCTTCTCGCCCTCTCTACCACTCCAAGGCTGACCCGGGCAAGGCTTTTGCTGATATGGAGAAGGAGATTTGGAAGGCGATTTGGATTTAGAGATTTGGAGATTTGGATAGGTTGCGCTTCTCCGCGGATGAGAGGCGAGAATGGGAGGAGGAATTCGCTTCGCTCCGGGAACTGGAGACGAGGGATCGAACTCCCTTCCTGGCGTTTTGGTCCGAGTCTACCACGGAGCTGGACACTTGGCTAGGCGCCTTGCTACCTGGCAGAGATTTCGACGCCGATGATCCCATGTCTGCACGTATGCGTTCCCAGCCTAGGCTTGACCAAACATGCCAAGGCATGGCGCGCAGGTACGCCGACCTTCAGGAGGAGCTTCGGGTCTTGACGTACAACCCCATCACCATCAACACCTCCACTCAACGCCGGAAGCGCCGGCGGGGGGCGCAAGCGGCTACAACAGCGGTTGAGCACTCGAACGAGGCCGATAGCGAGGCCGACCGTCAGGAGGGGGGTCAGGCCATCGCGATCCCGTTGGAGAATGAGGACACTACCCGACGCGAGTTTGACGCCCGTCCCGGCAATTTGGTCGTCATGGACAACACCGCCGACAACCCCGACGCGTACCGCGAGGAGGGTCTTCTCGGCGATTGGGAGAACAAGTGCCTTGTGGCCTACGTAAGGTACTGATATGACGTCCAGGATTTGGATGGCTTGCCCGAGGACCACACCGAAGCTGACGAGTTGGACGTCACCATGTACGAGCCTTGGTTGTCGACGCCGCATGGGAAGCCCGACATCCCGCTCACCTTTGCCATCGCGGCGGCCCGACAGAGTCGCGACCCAGAACCGGACTCATCTTGGGAGGCTGCGAAGAAGATGAAATGGTTGACTATCACCACTATGCCTCTATCGCTCGTCAGCTTGCGTTTCCCGAACGTTCGCCGGACCGCCCGCCAGTGCCAGCACGACTTCCGTGGCACGCACCAAGCTAACTGCCGTGACAAGCATGAAGGGCGTCTCGGAGATCAAGGACTCCAGACACAAAAACCTTGTTGTGCGCCAGCCCTTGGCAAAGCTTCGCTACACAATGCAATTGCATGAAGAGGCGAATAGGGAGTGCGGTGCTTCGTTGCCCCTCGACGGCATTAGGCACACGGAGATCACTTACGAGCTTGCAAGACTCCGTGCCGCGCTCAACGTCCACAAACTCGATGTCGACAACAAACGCAGGTGGTTCAACGACCACCGCTTCAATGCATACGAGAAGAAGTGCGTTTTGGACATGTTGACAATATAATGATAGACAGTGGTGTTGTACGTACGTATCTGTAGGGGCCTTTGTGGGGGGCAGGGGGGGGGGGGGTGCGAGTGTTGGCTACTCGTGCCCATTAGACAATGCGATTTGAGCACTGTAACAATTAGACACTTAAAGTATTTGCCCTCGCACGCTTGCCCCACGATCATACGACGTCAAACGCAATGAATTGATGGGGTGGCGCGCGTCCTGACTTAGGTTTTTCCTCGCATCCGCTCTTCGCATGCCCAATTTTGCACGTTTTGCGCGGGTAAATAGTGAAATCGAGTGCAACCAAGGGGATTTTGTGCAATTGTGCCTCCAAAACATGCGTTTTGAGAATTTCGTGCAAAATGGCTCAAAAAAAGGCAACTTTCACAAGTGAATAGCATAACACTTTAAATGAACGAATGTTACATTACCGCGAGAGCTTGCTACAGCGATGGCCCAATTGACGGCTCGTGAGCGCGTTGTTGATGGAGAAGGAGCACATGGTTCCGGTTCCGGGCAGCGCGTCGCGGGACAGCCGACATGCAGCGGGGGAGCCGCTGAGCGCCCCGACTTGCTAGAGCTAGCCCAGAGCGGCCGTGTCGGAGCAAAATCCGTGAGTGACGAGGATGACTACCTCGCGGTGCCAGAGCTACTGCAACGAGCAGAGTCTGGTTACGAGGCCGTTCGACCGGTCAGCCGAGTGCCTGGACTCTTCCCCCTGAGCACCGACCTAACGAACGAGTACCTCAAGCAGGATGACCGGCGTCTGCCGGCCCAAGAGGAGTATTTATGGATGTCGTGTTTCGGGGCCCACATGGCCGCACTTTTCGTGGCGCTTGACGAGCTGCTGCCTTACGTCCCTGCTGCAAATCAGGACTTCACCCCCTACCTCGCGAGAGCTCGGAACCATGCCGAAGCCATCGACAAGGCGTTTCGCTTTCGTTTGGCCTTCCTACGGAGGCTTAATGAGGTCAAGCGTGTGCACGGTGACCAAGGTGTTCAGGACGTGCTGCGAGCTCAGCACTTTCAGCATGCTTCTGAGCATATGGGCTCCGCGATTTTTGGGGACCTCATGAGGGACTACGAGCGTCGCGTCTTCGAGGCGACTGTGGCCAGCAGCGCCAAAGCAACCGCTACTGCCCGGGTGGCGGCAGCAGCTGCGGATCGCGGACGTGGACGAGGACGTGGCGGTGGACGCGGGCGTGGCCGCGAAGGTGAGCACGAGTGACGGTGTGGGGCGCCTTTGGTCGGAGCTGCTGGAGCTTTGCGAGGCCACCTTTCGGTGACCGCCGCAAAGCGCACCCTTGCATTTCAACGGCGGGATGGGCGCCTTGTGTCAGGACCTGACCCCCCCCCCCCCCCCCCCCCACCTTATAGACTTCATTTAGACCTTCCTCGGTGCGGCGCTTCCTACATCTACATCCGAGTGCGGCTCAGCCATCCGCACACCTACACATGGCGGTTCAACCAACCGCCTCCCGTACCATTTCCTCAATGCGTCCGTCGGTTGTTACACTGCGTGTTACGACTGGTTCGCAACGACCAAGCTTCGCGCGTGTACGTCACGCGCGTGACAGGCGCCACGAGCGCGAAGGGCGCGCGGGGCGGCCCTCCTACCTGAAACTAGCCCCGCAAACCCGTACTGGTGCTACTGCAAACCCGTCCTGCAACTACCGGCCAGCCGCCGGGAACCTAACCGCTGCTGCCGAGTACTTTGCGAACAATAGTCGCACCTCTGGAACTCTGTCGGTAAAACGACGCACTTACGTAATTGACGAGCCCGAAGCTGTCGCCCCCTGGGCTGCTTCACTACGATCTCGACTGCATGAGGCTTTCGGCTCAGACGAGTTAGGACAACGGACACTCGACCTGCTCTCCAGCTCCCTCACCGCTCAGACACTCAAGAGCTACGCCGGCAGATTGTCTCAGTTCGCGGAGTTCTGCCACGACTCCGAGAACATAAGCCCGCTGGAGGCGACCACTGCAATTGTCGTTCGGTACGTTGCCTGGATTGGTGAGCGAGGGCACATTGGAGCTAAGTCCATGCAACCTTACCTGTCTGCAATCAACACGTTCTTCGAGTTGCACAACCTCGACCCCATCGCCAAGGACAGTCTACACCTCACTTCGGCAAGGCGTGGGTTGATGCTGCGGCAGCGCCGTCTGGAAACAGCCCCTTTGCGAGCTCCTCTGCCTGCCGATGTGGCTTACCGCTTCGTCACAAAGGCCGAGCTGATTGTGTCTGCTCCCACCCCAGAGTACCAACACGACTTCCGAGCCCTCGTGGCCTCGGTTGTCAACTTCATGTTCTTCGCCAGAGGACTTACTGGCGTCTCCTGCCGAGTGCGGGATGTGCATGTCGACAATTACAACATTACCCTGCAGGTGTACCGCGAAAAGGGCCGCGCTGGCCGACGGGGGCGCAACGACTTGCGCGTACTTCTCCTTCCGGTGGCCGAGCACCCCCGAGTCGCACGTCTCCTGCACCACTTTATCGACACGGTACAGTCTGTCCCCCTGGTTACTGTTGCCTTGGCTGAAACAAACTTCTGGGCGGTCACCCCGAGCGAGCAGTCAAAACCTAGGACTGCCGCTACAATGTCGGACTGGCTGTCTACGGCCGTCCGTCTGGTCGGTGCTGCCCCTCCCGCCGGCACTTCCTGGACTACACACAGCCTTCGCAAGGGAGCAGCGTCTGCGGCCAACGCCATCGGGGTACCATTGTCCCACATTCGCTCCCAAGGCGGCTGGACCACTAACTCCGACGTCGTTCTGGACTACATCGACCCCAACGTTCTTCCTTCACCTGGCGCATGGTTCTTCTTTGGCCACATCGCCCCCCTCCGCCACTTCCAAGTCCAACAGGACTCCGCAGCGGTGGCCTTCCCGGTGCCTCCTACATGACCTGGCGCTACCCCTTCTCCGTAAATTTCGGTTCTTGACCGTATAAAACAGCCTGCGCGACCTTTTTGGCAAAACCAGACTCAACTTGAAACACACAAATCACCATGTGGGTACCCAGTGCCTGGTGCGTTTTGCGCAGTATCCTTACACCACGACTGCACACCGGTTCGCGTAGGTACTCGTTTCTGAATAAGAACGTAAACGGGTCTCAAATCCGAGATGTATATATAGCTGGCAATGCTTTTTGGCTACGTGGCACGTGTTACGTGCGTAATACTAGCACGTGAGCCGCTCGCGCTCCTCCCTCATCATCCCGCCGCCAGCCCCATCCCTGCCCGCGACACACAAGACGCGGCACCTGAACGCCACCATATGCCTACGTTAGCGCGTTGCTACCGCGGTATGCGCGTGATGGTGCCGGCCGGTGTGTCCGATTGGCATCGGTGGGGCGGGATGGGTTGGCGAGACGGGTGGTCACGTGGGCTCTGAGTTTTGATCAAATGACGTTATATTCTACTGTATCAACCGGATACTAATCACTACTCGTACTCGTTTCGTTAGTTGCATCTCAGGATAGTATTTTATTACATCAGGGCTTTCACAAAAGCGCACTACAACAGAACTAACAACAACAATGAAAGGTTGCCAGCAAAAGAGAGACATAAGCCTGAAACCAAGGTCGAGCAGAAGGACAGGGAGCCAACAACCAAGAAGGAGCCAAGGGAACCACGAAGTCACTTAGCTGCCAGGAACTTAAGGAGCCCCCGCCCCGGGGTAGGCTATCAGGCGCGGCGAGGACGCTTGCAGCCAATGACCCGGGTCATAGCAACACATGCCGACGAGCGACGCGACGCCGGCGCAGGAGCACCATCACGTGCCGCACGCGCGGCCGCAACCCCGCCAAGAACGTTGTCTGCATGTGCCATGTTGATGAGCAAGGAGAAACGGCGGCGCCACGCAGACAAGAGCTGGCCGATTTTTTGGCCAGTGTGTGCTTGGCTAGCTTTCGCGAGCTCCACCAAGAAAGCCTCGGCGTGCGGGGCCAGCGAGCCAAACTCGGAAACGGCGAAAGGAACAAAGCGAAGCATACCGGCAGCGTTTCGGACACCCGCGTCATACTTCTGGATTTTGGGGCGCTCTGCAGCCCGCAAAGCAGTCGTTGGATCCGAGGTTGACACGCCGAGGATAGGGGCAATGGTGGTATCGACCGCAACCGTGTTTCCGCGGATGCCGCCATACCCAAAAAGGCGGATGATAGTGACCCCGCTATATACAACTTCAACCCCGGGAGGATTTCATTTGGCGAGTACTGATTTGGAACGTGTATATGGGGTTTCTTGACGGACTATAGCTGTCCTAGTGCGACCCGTACGGTCTTCAGTGGTTTCAAGCGGTTACCATAGGGTTTTGGTACGGGCTGCCCCATCGCCCGCGAGCCCTGCGCTCCCGCCCGGGGAGCTACTTAGGACAGCCACCAGCAGTTCGTCTGCCATCTTTAAGCTCGCTGCCTTCGGCAGCGGCTTCGCGTACTTGTGCGCGCGAGGGTCACCGAGGCTGAACAAGTCCGCACCGAGGTTCATCCACCCGGTAGTGAGTCGTCGTGCCGCGCACATGCGTTACAACATCAGGCAGCGACAGACATCCCCTCGGTAGTGTGGTTTTCCCTACTCGTGCGCCCGAGGTCGTTTTTCGATTTTTGCCCTGTCCCTTGGCCTTGGGACGTTTTCGGGTAGCGATGCGCACGGCAAGGAATTGGAGATGGGGGGTCCCCGTTGGGGGGTTTAAACCTCAACACCCGAAGTCGAGTCGCAGTACAAGCCTTCGGGGCTCTTGCAGTGGAGCGCCCTCTCGCAGTAGTCCACTTGAGGTTTAGGTGAGGTGGACGCGCTCGGCACCATGGCCGCTGCTCGTCAAGGTTGTCAACGACGACAACTGCGCCCACCGCAACAAAGCGGCGCGGACGGAGGAGGACGTCTATGTCGTCGGGGCGGCCACTTGTTGTCCCGCAAGACACTACAACCCGTCCGCGTGTCCTCGCAGCATGGCGTCGTGGCATCAACGGTCGTTACATGTTGCGGGTTCCGGAACTACTCGCGTAATTGGTATCTTAAAGGGGTGGCGCCGCTCATGCGCCGGTGTTTTGAGAGGGCTCGTTGCCCTCGCCCCAATCATGCTTCAGCAATGTTGGTTGTAGTCGCAGTGGGAGGCGTTTGTGCGGCTCGTGCCGATGCGTCTCCGACGCCTCCTACTGAAACGTGGTCGTCACAAGGACCACGACAACCTGCAGCTGCCCGCCAGGGGGCAGCTCCCCCACCTCGCGTGCCTGGCGTCTCGTGGTGTCCGTAACTACCCCTGGCCAACTCTGGGTTTGGGACTTCGGCGGCCGTCGCTGGTGCAGCAGCAGCGGCCGCCTCGTCGTCACCCTCGCCTCGATATCATTGGCATCGTTACGGGCCGGCATGGGCTAAAAGGGCCTCTACGCCGGCCAACCCGCCTCCAACGCCACGGCAACGCATCTGTGACACCACGAGCTGCCCGCCGGGGGACAGCTCCGCCACCTAACGCGACTTGTGCGTTTCGTGGCATCATCCTTAGCCTGCGCTTTGTAGGGTGGTCAGCAGCCATCGCTGGTGCAGCAGCGGCGGCCGGCTCACCGCTCTCCGCGAAGAAAGACCCACAGCTTACCGAGTCGGCGGGTATTCTGCGACGTCGCAGACAACCTACCCCGACTCACCTAAGAGCCGGTACGACACGACCACACAGGGTCCCACGTCATTCCCGCGCCCCTCAGCGTTGTGAGCTTCTCCCGCCGCTCTTTGCGCAAGGCGGCGAAACAACCACCGCTGGTGATGACCGCAGCATTACATCGTTGTCATCGCGCGTTGTTGCGTGTCCACCCCTCGTAACGTGCATCGCCAGTACATGTACAGAGTTACCATCGCGTCGGGTACAACGCACAAGTACTTCACCTGGTTGTACACGGCGCGCTCGCGTGCTCGTGCGCGCATGCAGCTGTACTCGTCCTACTGGTGCATGTGCCGCTGCTTTGCTGGGCGCTCCTCGCCAACTTGGCCACTTGTACTCCTGCTTCTACTGGCTTGCAATTCCGGCTCGTGCCGCACGCCACCACGGCGCGCGGCCAATGCTATGGGGCGCCCACTAGCCTCCCAGCCTGTCTCGTAATTACACTGCAATGGCCCGTAATCGCGATTTTCCCGCGGAATGGGCTTGTAATCGCTGTATATACCGTGTAATCGCCACTTTCTGCTAGGCTCGGTAGTCGCAATGAAGTGCCCGCCGGCATGGATTCCGTAATATTGCTACCAGTACCATGTCGTGCCGTCCCCATAGTACATTGGGCCCAATCGCGCCTCGCGCGCCTACCCGTAATCTTTGGGACTTCCGCCATGCTGTACTTTAACGCCTCACAATAAGCTCCGTGACGACTCGCAACGGCCAGCGCCCAACGGCATCATAGGGCTCAAACCTGATTTTTTACAAGTGCGGGTGGGCAGTTTACCATCGCAGCAGCGCCAGTGAGTAGCTCCTACCCACCCCCACACATCGCGAGCCGCCGGCGCCAGCACTGGTGTGCCATCGGGCGTCGCACCTCCAAGCGCCGTATTCCTGACGGGAAGGAGGGCTTGACGCCTGCCCACGGCTAACTGTAGGGTACCGGTATCGGCACATTAGTAGCCCTCGCCGCGGCCCGCATAAATGTATGCTTACGCGACGCGCCGGAACAGTCAGTTGGCCAATACCACCCAGCCCACGCCCGCCGCTCGTGGGGCGACCATACACGGTTCGGTCACTCAAGGCCCGGCACAACGTCTCGAGGACACTAAAGCCTGCCGCCACGGTGGTTTTCGCCATCATCCAGGCGGAGCACGGCCGAACCGTGTCAGGTGAGCGCGGGCGAGTCACAGTGCGCACTCGACTTTCTGCCTAACTGCGACCCTCCTCCCCTCGCTGTCAAAGTGATCCCTGGACCAGATCCGGCACCCTCCCTAGTCAAACTTCAGAATCCGGCAGTATAGAACCATATCAAAGGTTTTGCCCGTCAGAATATGTGTCGACCCACTGTGTGATCTGTGGTGTGTGCATATATGTTGCTGTGTGCATGTGCATTACATTACGTCTTGTTCTTGGCGATGCGTGCGCTGCGCCGCTGAGCGACTCAACGACCCACCCCCCGCGCACGGCCGATGCACGGCCTGCGACGCCCCCCTAAGTGTCCGGACCGTTTTGAGAGACGAGCGGGCATGCAGAGCGGAGCTTGCCTACGTGTTTCACCGGAAGTTGAGGGCGCCGAGGGGTTTGGGAGTGTCGGTGCCCATGCTCTACTCCTTCCACCAGACCTTCGCAGAGGACTCAAGGTGGAAGCACTTCCCTACACGGAAGATCCCAGGTAATAGGCGCACTGCCATTTGAACTGAGGATTTTTCAGCCGTAGAGGACCAGTTCCAGTTCCAAGGGTGATAGATAGGGGGGAGGGCAAGCCACGAGCTTTGTGGAATATGAAATGCTTCCCTACGGGTATTCCTGACCCGCCAGCGAAGTTAATCATTGTTGAGCGGCGACTGGGTGGTGTGGGTGAGCATGTTGCGATGTGGGTTAGGCAGGAAGTTATCGTTATGCTCAGTTTGTCTCTCTGTCTAAAGTATGAGGTGCAAAGATAGAGCTTATGGCTGCTTGCCTCGGTGTGGACGACAAGTCGCGCAGGCGTGAAACACCAACATGCGCAAATGCGATAGATAACCATTTCATGCACCATGTGCAGCAAAGGATCAGGAATGTAAGAGACATTGACGGTCAACTTTTCTTGGACCGTTATGCAGACCTGGCTTTTGCCGCGGCACATGACTGGACTGGCGTGTAATTCATTTGCTTTACCTCTGCTTGCTCGCTCTCTGGGACTGCATCGCTGCAATGCTGTGTGCGGCACTATGCATCGGGCAGTTTGGAATGGGATCATGTTAGAATTACATGGGTTTGCTGCAAACTTGTATTGACTAAAGATCTAGCTGTCTGGTTGCTTACGCCGGTGCGCCCTGTGCTCTGCTGCCGAATCTGTGCCAGCCCAAAAAACACCAACATGCGCGAATGCGATAGATAACCATTTCGCGCACCATGTGCAGCAAAGGATCAGGAATGTGAAAGACATTGATGGTCAACTATTTCTGGACCGTTCTGTAGACCTGGCTTGTGCCGCGGCGCATGACTGGACTGGCGTGTAATTCATTTGCTTTACCTCTGCTTGCTCGCTCTCTGGGACTGCATCGCTGCAATGCTGTGTGCGGCACTATGCATTCGGCAGTTTGGAATGGGATCATGCTAGAATTACATGGGTGTGCTGCAAACTTGTATTGACTAAAGATCTAGCTGTCTGGTTGCTTACGCCGGTGCGCCCTGTGCTCCGCTGCCGAACCTGTGCCAGCCCAAAAAACACCAACATGCGCGAATGCGATAGATAACCATTTCGCGCACCATGTGCAGCAAAGGATCAGGAATGTGAAAGACATTGATGGTCAACTATTTCTGGACCGTTCTGTAGACCTGGCTTGTGCCGCGGCGCATGATTGGACTGGCGTGTAATTCATTTGCTTTACCTCTGATTGCTCGCTCTCTGGGACTGCATCGCTGCAATGCTGTGTGCGGCACTATGCATCGGGCAGTATGGAATGGGATCATGTTAGAATTACATGGATGTGCTGCAAACTTGTATTGACTAAAGATCTAGCTGTCTGGTTGCTTACGCCGGTGCGCCCTGTGCTCTGCTGCCGAATCTGTGCCAGCCCAACCCCCAACACGGCCTTGGGTGAATGTGCTGCAGTGTCGGCCTGACCCGTAACGATCCACCTCCTGCTCTGTCGTCCTTCTTGTAGCGACTACTTGTTGCAGCGACGCCTCGCTGCATCCTTGACTGCGATCTGACTGTGCTACACCCCCTGGCAGTGATAGTCGCTGACATACAAAATATGATATAAATTTATCATAATATGTAAATATATATATTATATTTATATATTGGGAACAATATGATATATTCGTATTTTTTCGTAACATATTAATGATATAATATGTATGCTGATATTAATAAGACGGCTCGCGCGGAGCGGGAGTCGTTCAGCCGCGGCGCCGGACTTGTTTATTTTGGAAAGCGGCTGCGCCTACCTGACGCACAATCGCAAGACAGTACCGTAGCTGCTCGTCCCCCAGCACCCTCCATCTGGTTCCCAAGTGTCCGATGAGGGTGTCGTCTCGCTGTGTTTTACCTCGTCCGAACCCGACGCGACGCGTGCCAAGATCTTGAACCCAGTACCATAGGGCGCCCCCCCCCCCCCCCCCCGCCCCCCCCCATCCCCCCACGGGATCCGACATGGGCACTGGCGTTCGGGACGCCCCCGTCGAGCTGTCCATGCCATACTCCCACGAGCCAGGGACTGGAGTCCACCCTGAAAGGTACAGTAGGTCGGCGGGTGGGTGACTTGACTGCTTAGAGGATTAGAATTTCACAGGCGTTGACCGCCCCGTGTTGCGTTACTTTTTGATGGTGCTTTTGCAGCTGAGGACAAGGCAGTGATGCCAGCGCTGTCTTTGACGAATGTTGGCCGCGCGACACTCACCTTAAGCTAGCTCGAGGTCTGCGAGGTGACGCCGCACTGGGAAGCCGCAGGTGAGTCGCGTTTGTTTTCCCACTTGTTCGATTACACAGCCACAGCCGCCCCGACAAGCAATCAACACGCATACTGACTTTCGCAGTTGTTGTGTCAGGCCCCCGACGTCGACAGTTGACGTCGACGAGGGCAGTAGCCCGGGGCCCCCGAACAAGGAGGCCGAGCAGCCCGCCAAGCCGGCGGCTGGGGGGCCGGGGTGGTGCAGGGGCCATGACGGGCGGTGGGGCGCTCGGGTCGCGGGCCGGCCGCCGGGCCGCCGTAGCCGCTGCCGCCACCCGCGAGCAGCAGGCCGGCCGCCGAGGCGGTCCCGGTCAAAACCGGATGTAAATAATTTATTCCGCTCGCCTACTGCCGCGCGCCTCGCCGCCCCCTGCCGCGCGCCCGCTCACTGGCACTGCCGCGCGCGCTATCGCGGATTAGGCCAGAGCGCAGCGAGATTGTCGGGCTTCCAGGGGCAGATGTAAAAATACTCCGCGTTGGATTTCGCGATGACGTGTGTTATGCGCCTGATGCAGTTTATTACGAGTACGTCACGGAATGACTACAGACGAGTGTCATACTCCTGGTAAGATTACAAGATAAATACATGGTATTACAGTAAAATTACGAGACAGGCTGCTGGGAGCCTAGCGTACGGGAGGCGGTTGGTTGAGCCGCCATGTGCAGGTGTGCGGATGGTTGAGCCGCACTCGGTTGTAGTTGTGAGAAGCGCCGCACTGAGGAAGGTCTAAATGAAGTCTGTAAGGTGGGGGGGTCAGATCCTGACACATGGCGCCCATCCCGCCGTTGAGCTGCAAGGGTGCGCTTTGCGGCGGTCACCGAAAGGTGTCCTCGCAAAGCTCCAGCAGCTCCGACCAAAGGCGCCCCACACCGTCACTCGTGCTCAACTTCGCGGCCACGCCCACGTCCACCGCCACGGGCGCACACCCTCGTCCACGCCCGCGTCATGCAGGTGCTGCCGCTACCCGAGCAGTAGCGGTTGCTTTTGCGCTGCTGGCCACGGTCGCCTCGAAGACGCGACGCTCGTAGTCCCTCATGAGGTCCCCTGAAATCGCGGAACCCAGATGCTCAAAAGAAGGCTGAAGATGCTGGGCTCGCAGTACGTCCTGAACACCTTGGTCACCGTGCACACGCTTGACCTCATTAGGCCTCCGTAAGAAGGCCAAACGAAAGCGAAACGCCTTGTCGATGGCTTCGGCATGGTTCCGAGCTCTCGCGAGATAGGGGGTGAAGTCCTGACTTGCAGCATGCAAGGACGTAGGGCAGCAGCTCGTCGAGAGCCACGAAAAGTGCGGCCATGTGGGCCCCGAAACACGACATCCATAAATACTCGTTCGTTAGGTCGGTGCTCAGGGGGAAGAGTCCATGCACTCGGCTGACCGGTCGAACGGCCTCGTAACCAGACTCTGCTCTCTGCAGTAGCTCTGGCACCGCGAGGTAGTCATCCTCGTCACTCACGGATTTTGCTCCGACACGGCCGCTATGGGCTAGCTCTAGTAAGTCGGGGCGCTCAGCGGCTCCCCCGCTGCCTGTCGGCTGTCCCGCGATGCGCTGCCCGGAACCGGAGCCATGTGCCCCTTCTCCATCAACAACGCGCTCACGAGCCGTCAATTGGGCCAACGTTGTTGCAAGCTCGCGCAGTAATGTAGAATGGGCCTTCACGTCTGCGTGTAGCGATTCGAGCGTCGGCTCAACGACGGGTTCTTCTCCATCTGGCATGGTAACGCACGGACGTACGGATGAGACTATCACACACGGGTGGCTGGTGAGCCGGGTGTGGTCTTGAACAACCTGGGGTGACCTTGCTCGCAACAGGTTACGAGACAGTTTTCACATCGCTGCGTGTAACGCAGCGAAAACTGGAAGATGGCAGGCTCAGCTCGCTGTTATGGCTGCTTTTATGTCTACTCGTGTCGCACCCAAAAAGGGCGCAACGACAGGTGCCTAGTTCCCGTACCATTGAGCAGCACTTGTAGCTGAAAAGCGGTTAGGTCAAGGGAGGAAACCCCATAAACTAGTTTAGATCAGATAATTACATGAGCTAGCAGCAGAAGGCGATATCGGAAATCACCAAAATAAAAGGCAATCAGAAAGGTCCTCTACATCGACTGCGGGGTGGAAGCAGGAACATGAGAAGACGCAGAGTGGGCACGAGCACACGCATCAGACTTGGCCATCTGCACACCGGCAGAGAGAATGCCGCCCAGGGTACCATGCACGCAAGCCGAGACCCGCTGCAACAGCCCCCGCCGTGTGCGCGACAGGTGACGGCGGAACTCAGCAGGTTGGCCGGCGACAAAGTTTCGAAGTGCCTGAACGGATTGACCACGAAGAAAGCAAGAGGTCGGGGCGGAAGGACCGCCAGGGAAGTTGCGCACAGCCAACAGCACCGCGAAGATGTAGACCACAGTCAAAGCGGACTTCCCGAGTCGGCCGCGGTCCTCAACCACAAAAGGGTAGTACCGGTGAAGATCAATACCTCACGTGGGGCCAGGGCAGGGCACCTGACAAGCGCGGAACCCCCGCGCGGGCGAAGGCCCAGCACCCGCGCAGCGACGGCTGAATAAGTACTGTGAATATCAGTACTGGGTGTACTGATATTCACAGTTGTATAAGGATATGTACCACACAAATCCCCATGTGGGTACCCTGTGCCTGGTGCGTTTCTTGCGCGGTATCCTTACAGACGGTGCTTCTAAGCACGCATTGGATCCGGCTTCGATCCCGCGGAGAAACATATAATCTGATATGATATCCCGCAATGTTGGACGCCCCGGCCAATGCGGATTGCCACCGAATCCAAGCCGGAACGTTGCTGGAAGATGTCCTCCATCCTAGGGGGGGGGGGGGGGGGGGGGTGGAGTGTAAGGATAAGTACCACACAAATCCCTATGTGGGTACCCAGCGCCTGCTGCGTTTTGCGCAGTATCTTTCCAACAGTACACCCAGTACCGTACCTGGTGCAGATACCAATCAGGAATCCGTGTGCGGGATGCGGGCCGCTTTTAGGCGGCTTGCTTGATTTTCTAATTCAGGGGAACTGCATTTTTTGTAATTCACACCAATCAGGACTTGTGCCCATTCTGTAGCAGAGGGGCCGCTTATTTGTGTACCCCGGAATTGTCGCGATCGTTACTACAATTACAGTCCAACGCCATACTTTATGTCAATCCTTACGAAGAGTTGTACTGTACCTGCCTGGACAACATAGTTTTTTTGTTTTTTTTGCGCCTGGACAACATAGTTGGTATCAGTACGAGACTCTGCGGATAGCGCTATTTTGCGCGTCGTCGTATCATCAGGGTTTTATTTTGGTGATTTCCGATATCGCCTTCTGCTGCTAGCGCTCATGTAATTATCAGGGGCAGCAAGACGGATTATCACACCGCTAGTATTAATGATAATTACGTGGACGGTACTGCACTGCGTGCATGGTACCCTGGGCGGCATTCTCTCTGCTTTTTTTTTCGCCCCCGGGACAGGACTGGCACCAGCGAAAACCTTGCATTCTCTCTGCTGGTGTGCAGATGGCCAAGTCTGATGCGTGGGCTCGTGCCCATTCTGCGTCTTCTCATGTTGCTGCTTCCACCTCGCAGTCGCTGTAGAGGACCTTTCTTATTGTCTTTTTTTTGGTGATTTCCTGATATCGCCTTCTGCTGCTAGCTCATGTAAGTACACTGCACTGGCGGGAGTGCAACTCTGTTGCGTATCGGATGGGAAACCAACGAGGCGTACGAGGCGCTTTTAGTATTACAGCAATCTTACGGGCTAGCTGTGAGGATATATCCTATACCCTCACTAACCCTAATCAACAATAGAACACATTAAGGCGCGTAGCGCGCGCACCACTCGCAGCGGCTGCGCCTGCGCCCTGTCGGCCGCACTGCGCCTGCTGATATATCATCACGGCGCCCTGCAGGGACTGTATTAAGATCATTCTCACCCTCACAACCTCGGAGTAGCACAGACTCTTGTCACCATAAGCGCATCCCCTCACATTTGGTGCTTCTACCTATTCTTTCATAATCATACTGTAGCTTCCTGTTGTATCACACCGCGGGCGTCGAAGATTACCCCGCCGCAAACGTAGTCAACAATTACCCCGCCGAGAACTATCATAGGCGATTACCCCGCCGCAGATCGATTCGCGACTGCCCTTCCAAGAAGGAGCGTTGTATACCATAACCCGCTCTTGTCGCGGACTCCACCCTACTGTAGCTCCACCTTCCTGTCCGACAGTCGAATACAATATACCTGCAGCTTTAGCGCCACCTGAGCGCTTCTTCTGGACACCTGCGGACCACCTGGAACTAGGAGATTACCCCGGCGCTACTCGTCCTGTGCAAACCTGAAGCGCCGCTTCACTAAAATCATATGAGCGGAATCGAGATCACTCGCCTATCAGGCAACTCCCACCCTGACACTCACCCTATCACCCTTTGACAGCAACAGCTAGATACAATAGCAAATCAGCAAAACCATACACTGTTGCGTCGCAAAACTATAAAGCAAACCATATTGAGCCCGCTGCGGCTCTCAACTGAACCATATTCAGCATGTTGAATCCTGCATGTGATTGCTATATTCTGAACGATATCTGCCAAGAATGACAGCTGCGGACGAAACGATAAATGGTCGCCCGAGGGGGGCTGATAATGATATTCCTGCAACGAGCAGGGAGGACCACCCGCCGACATATGTCACTGTAATTGTCCACGATGCATCCGCCGACAATATTGATAAGCAACTAAATTTGCTTATCCTACCATATTCTCAGCAGGCTAGTCGTTTTTACTGGCTGCCTTATGCTCGGATGAACCCACAGAGCACAGAACAGTTGACAGCAACTGATGATATATGCTTGCAACAGTTGAATCTCAGAGTGGTCGAAAGCCACTTACGTCCTGTTGCTAATGCCCTCATCGACACCACGAACCAGAACATATTGCGACGAAACATGAACCTTCGTCCATGGCCTGAGAAATTTTATCATACTGTATATGCCTTGAACTTACCATCCAGCCTGTTTTATAGGTTGGTACCCCGAAGGGCCGACACAAATTATCCAATTGCAGTGTCGACTCGCGTGCCGGACTTGACGACCACCACACGTTATCATATATCATGGCGAAAACTGTATCACATCATATTCAACTATTACGATAATGAAATTTCACTTTAATGGCGTGATGCACGAGAAACTCGACCCGCTCGTCGAAAGTTGCCAGCCATATTTTCAGAGTATCGACCACTACTTTTACTGTTATAATATGCCTTTTCTTTAGACTGTTTTTACAGCCTATTGAAGGCACCTGCTAGAGAGGCAGGCACTACTATAAGAGGCATATCATACGGACATCGCGTCATCAGATAATCCTTGTCATCATCTACCGTTCGCGCACCGCGGGCTGCCACGTCGACAACGCTAACGCATGACAAGAGATGTGATTCATACGGACAAACATCAAGATTCGTTGGTCTGTCATCAGATATCGCAAGAAATCGGCCGGCTCTTCTAGTTCCGCCGCCGCCATCGGGCCCGCAAACACCATATTTTCCCTCGTGTCTCTCGCCCCGTCCCTCGCGCCCATCCATACTGGACAGTCATGGAGCGTCCCAGCTTTGCCGTAGATGAAGTTGGAGGGCTTGCACTTACCTACGGCAACGCGCAGTCGGAGGGCAGCGCGTTCCCTCGGATGCTGGCCGTTGCCGGGGCCGCACTGGACATAGACATGGACACACCGCATACAGACGAAGCGTACACCGATAAGGACGACAACGGCGCCACGCCCCATGGCAACGCGGGCGCGCGCCATCCTAACCGTGCAGGCAACGAGAAGCGCGACAGGGATCAGGCACTGCGCCGGCTGTCGAGGGATGAGCACGCGAGGGCGGGCGAGACGGGCGTAGCGCGGTGGCGGCGGGCGAGGCGCCAGGGCTGCAGCCGCTGCGCCCCGCCAGTGTCCGGGCCTTCGCGCGTAGCTCGCGCGGCGAAACCGTGAATCCAGGGGCAACATGACCCCCCATAGTGCGGGGAGGGGGGGCCTCCCATGTGGGTACGCCCCGCCTGGTTGTCCGTTGCGGAGATTGCTCGAAGGAACCTGCCCTGGCGTCGACGGGTGTCGGGCAGGTAGGTAGACTGGGCGAAAATGTTTTGAAAATGGGCTGGCCGAGGCCGCTATCTGATGACGCGTGTGCACTGTACACGGGGGCATTTCCATTTGGAAATGCCCCCGTGTACAGTATACACGCGGGTCTGTCATCAGATAGCGGCGCGGGGCATGTCATCAGTTACGACGTGGCACGCTCCGGTGCGAGTATTTATCCGATGACAGGATTATCTGATGACGCGATGTCCGTATGAAATGCCTCTAATCAAACTTATCATAGTCCTCAGAAGCAATGATTGCCTGAGGTGTCGCTGATGACCAGAACCCACATTAACAACTGTATGATGAATTATGATAGTGCATGCCAACATGATATGTCAGACGAGGAGGAGGAAATAATCTCCAACCCTCCCGCTCCTAACCATAATCAAGAGGCTGCTGGACCACAGTCTCACACACATAAAGATACTTCGATGCATGCCGCCTCAGAGCGGAGTCAGCAGAGCTCTGGCTCTGGCACCAGGAAACAACAGATGCCAACCATACAAATTGACGATATGTTCCCATCCGGATTCATGACCTATTACGATATGCTGCGCGAGGATGGTGACTACATCCAAAATATGATACTGGGTTTTCAATCCAGTGAGTCACGGAATACTATAAGCAACCTTCGCCAAGCAGGCGGTCTGATTCTTCCCTTCATGGATGCAGACATGTCACCATATCAAGACATGGCATTGAACATATACTATAACCAAGGCTGGAATGCGGGCCTGGTGGACAACCTGGCTGAATTTGTCGGCAGATGGTCTAACAATATCATGGAACATAACCATATGACGCACATACATGCCTGCTGGAGCAGAGGACCCCCAGCAGCGACTCTTGCTGCAAATACAATATATTGACACTGTGATTACACTGGCTACACCAAAGCCAGCCAGCTCAGCCCTCATACTGTTTCCAGCAGCTTTTGTTTATGAGATCCTTGTGCTAACATATTGCAAAATAATCCTGATGGCGCACCAGACTGGATCCAAACCAGAATGGGTCCTAGAGTATGTTAATCATATGGCTCCTGCGATTGAGGCGTGGCGGCAGAGATACAATAAGGAAGTACGTGAGCACTTCAAAAACTGTGCCAACACCTTCCCAAACATGTCTTATCCCAACAGACAGTTTGCAGGCCAACCCATGGATCTGCCGATATACTCTGCCATCAGAACTATATTTAATGACCAAAGCAGCGCAGCAGCGACACAATCCAAGTGTCCATGATATGGGTGCATAACCTGCAGGTCATGATCCACACCTGCAACATGAACCATATGCTGGCCAACCGGACCATAGGGCAGACAAGCACCCATCATATCCTCCAGCGGAAGAGACCAGGCGGAAGTCGCCTAGGCATGAAACCTCGCTGCCGGTGAGTGAACAGCCTGCACCGCAATAACTATATGCAACTGTAGCTGCTAACCAGCCAACGCTGCAACTTAAACTGACCCCATTGGCAGGGCAGGAAAAGTTGCATGCCAATCACCATAGTACTTTGTACCGTACTGAGGTCATGCAGTTTTTGGACGGAGTGGGCCCTACAATAACAGCACATGTCTATGATTATACGTCATAAAGATATGTGCTTGACTCCATCAACAAGCAGTCACAATACTATAATACATTGGAAACTATGTTCGCTAAGAAGCGAGGAATCCGGGGGACTGCCTTTACTGACTTTCAGCAGTTGGCTAAAAATATCATATGTAACATTCAGAGCAAACACTGTACCTATGATCCTCAGGACGCGTCAGGAATATGGAATATTGCCTGCAGACAATATCGTATAAACACTGTGACACGCTGGCCATAGTCTTTCGTTGGGTGCTGCAGCTGCTGGGATACAACAAGACTCACGCTAGCACCCCACAATATCTCAAACAGTATTTGATTGGAAAATTCCGAAACAATACATCTCTAAAAATTGAGTTCCAGAGACAGCTCGGAGTTCAAACTATAGGCCGGCAAGGACTAACTGTAAAGGTCATTCATCAGACAATTGATATCATAGACTCGTGGAAAATCGTAAAGCTGGGTGAGCCCCAATCACAATATACTAAGCAACAAAAACCATATCGGCAGGGACCACGTGCTTGGTCGCCAGCACCTGGCCGCGGCGTCGGAGGGGGCTACAGAGCTCCGATGCAAAACTATACAAGCCGCGGTCGTGGTCGAAGTGGTGGTGGTCGTTACTATATATAACCGGGATCGTCCTCATCGGCAGGCGGACCCTTCAAAAATACCATACAACCCAGAATATCTCTGGATCCATCCAGATGGCAAGCCGATCTGCTCATGCTGCAGCGGCAGTGGTCATAATTTCCTGGCGTGCAGCCGGAGGCGACAGGAGGCAGGATATCCTGCCCAACCTTCAAAAAAAAAGTATGTTCAAAAGATGCTTGATCGCCAAACAGCTTGGAAGCGCGCCCATCCTAATGAAAGCTGGGTGCGAGCATGCCAAAAGGCTTACGATAATCTGAGCAGGCATCTCGGCTTTGAGCCGGAGCCCTCGTCACAGTTGCTGAACACACCAGTGTCTTGAGATATGCTCCCGCACCGTAATCCTGGTGGTGGTCGTAGTGGTCCGGGAGACCGCGGGCGCGGTCGTGGAGGTCGTCACCCTGGTGGACGGGGCGGCGGCGAAGACGCTGGCCGTGGCCGGGGTGGCGCAGGTGGAAAGTAATCATAGATTACTGTAAAATTGTAATCCACACAAGTGTGGAAAATCTCTTCGTCCGCAGCGTGCTGAAACATAAACGAACATAGAAGCTGAGGCATTAGCCCAGCGCAACTGCAAACAAACTGCAGTTTAAATAGTATTGACACATAGTAACCTGCATGAATTCACTTTGTAAATATCTTTTGATACGTTGTGTCGATACATACCAGTCTCCTTACTTTCTGATTAAATGTTGCCATAGAATACATAAGCTGAACGTAGTAATGTATTGTCTTGGCAACAGCTTTGATTTGCGGTGATTTGGATGTGGCCGCTCAAGTTGATCTATGCCAGGGGACGCTCTGGAGTGATCCTGAGCGTGGGCCTGCCCTTGTCGTTTACGGCAGGATCGCCAACAATCAGAGATCATCACAGTCGGCCGACGAACACATCCTCCGAACATATCGCTTTAAGCTGATGCATGATATAACAATGTAACCATAACACAATTAAAACAATATTTCAACATATCGCTTGAACTGATAAATACCAGTGAAAACAATACCAAGAGTAGGTATTGTGGAGGATGTGGGACCACTGCGTTCGAAACGCAGGGTCGATGACACTCAGGAATCCCCTGTTGTGCATCATATACTGGAGACTCACAAGCGTAGAAGGCGCAGACACAATAAACACTGTACTACTGGTCAAAAAGGCAGCTCATCAAAAGCGCCGCAAGCTGAACCAGTTGAAAAATTACTACATCAGCAAAAACCACCAACCACGGTGGATAATGCTATGCAAACGGACACTATTGAGTGTCGTGATATGCAGACTCAAATCGATGAGCTAATATCTGACTATAATTAATGACAGTATGGTCAGGGCAACGACCCCTAGACCTCATGATAACGACGCAACAGTATCAACTCAAAATGATAATTACCCATCATTCAATCAGAATGCTTGGGAGGAACTGAATATGATATGGGGGCCGTTCACTCTTGATGGGGCGGCAACAGCTGAAACCACAAAAAGTGCTTAATAGTTATTGCTCCCCGACTAACTCTTTTTTGATGCTGATATTACTAACCATCATGTGTGGCTGAACCCACCATTTGACAAAATATCTGACTTTATTGCCCGCTTCGAGAGAAAGTGCAGGCTGAATCCTTACAATATCTCAGCAGTGATTGCAATTCCCAAATGGAAAAACAATAACAACATAAAACATATTCTGAAAACATACCGTAAAATCCATCAGTACCCTCAGGGTGCATACCTTTACGATATTCCTGATCCTAGCAACCATAATGAGCGGATACCAATGGGTCCGACTCCATTCGCAATCGATGTTTATCGGGCTGACCATACCATAGAAGAAAGAATGCGTGACAAAGCGCACAACATAAAATCACAGTATCAGATCCCGACCGCAAACTTTGCTTCTCAGACTGTTGAGACAGATCTGTTGAAGGCAAAGGCCAAAATTACAATAAACAATGGTATCCTGTCCGATCATGTTGACATACTGATTGACAGTGCTGCCCAAAGAGAATTCATCTCATGGGATATTGTACAAAAATATAATCTGCCGGTGAAATTGCTGGACCGGGCGATCAAAATACAACTGGCATATGGAATAACATATAAGATCACTCGACAATATGTTACTGTAACGCTTCAATTTGAGACAGGTTATACTACGGAGGCTAATTTTGTTTGCCTCCCCAGCAACAATAATTGTGATGTCATACTTGGCATTCCGTGGCTGAAAAAACCATAATCCAGACATCCATTGGGATGATTGTACGATACACGAGAGACACACATATGCAACGCTGTTCGCCTGTGAGATCGAACCTATACCAGCGGTGGTGAGCATCTTGTCAGCAAATCATATGGCTAAGCTGCTACATATCTCTGCTGAACCAATCAAAAATGCAGAGGCAGCATCATTTTTCATAGCCACTCTGAAGGAAGACTTTATTGAAACGCAGACATCGCAGACAAATTCGGATGATCGGCGGATACAAACTGATTTTGGCCAACAGTATGATGAAAACATATCGCAAATCATAAAACAATATGGTCACGATAAAAATACTCTAACTAACCTGCCACCGATCAGAGGGAAATTTGATCACAGTATTCCAACTATACCAGGCGCTAACCCGCCAAAAGGACAAATTTATAAAATGTCTCCGGCGGAGCTGACCAAGCTGAAAAAGCAGCTGATACAATAGTTGGAGAAGAACTGGATTCGACCCAGTTATTCACCATTTGCAGCCCAGTACTGTTTGCCAGAAAATCAGATGGCACTCTCCGGATGTGCATTGACTATAGATCGCTAAATAAAATAACACTGGGCACACAATAATACCCTTTGCCCAGAATTGATACTATATTGGACCGTATTGCTAGTGGCAAATGTTGGACTTGTCTTGACTTGTCCAAAGCATATCATCAGATCCGCGTGAAAGAGGAAGATGTCTATAAGACATCCTTCATAACCCAACTTGGTCAGTTTGAGATGCGAGTCCTGCCATTCGGCCTGAAAACAGCGCCAGGTGGATTCCAATCATACATGAACGCGGTGTTCAACGGTACTGCTGATGATACTCATCAGAATGCGAATATCCTTGATGACTTTGTGATTTGCTATCTGGACGATATTATCATATTAAGTGACACACCGGAGCAACATATTCAACATATTGATCAGGTACTTGCGAGACTGCGCAAACACCATTTGTACCTGAACCCCAAAAAATCACAGTGGGGTAAGAAACATTGGGGCGCGAGCCGGTTGAGGCGAGCGCAAAGCAGAGAGTGCCTGTGCCCGAGGGTGGATCCCTCAGGTCATAGTGCTGGTGCGGGCCGGCAGGCCTTAGTCCGTGCGCCGACCTCGGGGGTCGTGCGCAGTACAACATAGCTAATGTACTGTAAACCTCTAGATGACTACATCTGACCAAATAATATATCTTGGTCACCGTAAAACAGAAAAAGGTAAATTCCCAGATCCTTACAAAATAAAAGCGGTCATCTCAGAATGGCCGGTGCCGAAATCCGTCACAGATGTGAGAGCCTTTCTAGGCTTTGTAGGATATTATCGATCATTTATTGAGGACTTTGCTGCCATAGCAAAGCCCCTATTCGATCTGACCAAAAATAACATATTCCCGGCCTGGACTAGCGTACACCAACGATCTTTTTGTTATCTACTCTACACTGCTGTACTTTGTACTGCGGGAGCCGACGAAGAAGCGAAGAACTGCTGGCGACTGAGGCGGACGAGAATAAGTAGCGACTACAAGCTAAGCGAAGTACGAGTATGAGCATTGCGAGTGCGAGTACAAGTGAAGGCGAAGTAGTGGTACGAGGACGACGAGGCGTCAGTACGCGCGCCTACAAGGCGACTAGTAGTGCAGGACAGTATTACGAGTACCCACATGCGGTGCCAGTAACATGTACTTACGCCTGCGTACCAGCAGAAGCGCGATTGTCGTACGCTATGGTGTCACCTGCTAGAGGATGATGATGACACCTAGCGTTAGATCGGCCGCTGCTGCCTTAGGAGTGTCTTAGCAGTAGGTACTAGAACCTACTGGAACTATCCAGAACGCTAGTTGCTGTTAGTTATGTTTGTAGTGCGCTTTTGTGAAAGCCCTTATGTAATAAAATACATCCAGAACGCTATAGCATTTGCTATAGCAATAGTAGATAGTGTTATGTACTAATAGTAGAGTACATAACACAGGTTCAGATGATTATTCTGATCGCTTAAAATATAAGATGACACATGCCCCAATTTTAATGAACCCTATCACTGGCCTTGACGCTGAGTTCGTGGTCACCACGGATGCCAGCAAATGTGTTGTGGGGGCAGTGCTCATGCAGAGAGACCCTAAAGCCGGACAGCTGCGTCCTGTGGCCTACCTGGCAAAGGTCTTGAGGGGTGCGCAACTGCTCTACTCCACTTACGATACTGAATTTCTGGGTGTAGTAATTGCCTTACAACATTGGCGACACTACCTGGAGGGATGCAAACACTTTACCGTAGTCACTGACTATACAACCCTTCGACATCTACCAACCCAGGAAAAGCTTAGCAGAAAACATGCTGGCTGGTCCCAAATCATATCACCATATATGGATAATATGGACATCGTATACAAAAAGGAATCTCAAAATATGGCAGAGCCGACGACCAGATCTGAAAGATCTGAAGGCATCACTCGATGCTTACTATATGCAGACCTTTGAGGAGGATCTTGAAAATGTTACTGAATGGCTCAACCTTACCACTGTCTCAGTACAGCTGGACAAACAGTTCCTCAACAATATCAAACTAAAATATATGCAGGATCCAAAGCTGAACAGGGAGAAATTACCCCCCGGAGTACGATATGATTACCATACTAAACTATACATGATAGCTGACAAAATATATATTCATGCAGATGATGAACTCAAAAAGAGCATCATCAAAGAACAACACGATAACGGTATACTCAGGACAGAGAACCTGATCAAAAGAAAATTTTGCTGGCCGCACATGCACCAAAACATAAAAACATATATCCAAAACCGTAAAGTATGCAAGCTGACAAAACAGCATACGCAGGCCCAGCAGCGGCTTTTCAGCCACTGCCAACACCAACTGTACCGTGGAAATATTTCAGTCTTGACTTAATTACAAATTTGCCATCGGTTGATGGTTATGACTATATTGCCACTTCTGTGGATCTGTTCACAAAGCAGGCACACTTTATACCATGCCGGAAAGCGATCTCGGCTCCTGAAATGGCACAACTGTACATCAAAAATATGTACAAACTCCACGGTCTCAGTACCTGTATGATAGGAGACAGAGATGTCAAGTACACATCATCGTACTTCCAAGAACTGTTCAAACAGCTTGGCACAACCTTAAACCTCAGTACTGCTTACCATCCGCAGATTGATTATGGTCAGACTGAAATATTGAATATGATAATTGAGCATTTGCTCCGAGCATTCTGCTACAATAACCAGCAGGATTGGGTGAACTACCTATCCCTTGCTGAGCTTAATTACAATAACACATAATCGTCGACAACAAAATTTACTCCATTCCAGGCAAAATATGGCTTCCATCCACGGTTGCCAATAGATATTGTAAACCCAAAAACTGGAGTGAGATAAACTACCATAGACATTCTGTCATAAATACAGGATAAACATACACAATTTGGTGCATGAAAATATCATACTTGCCAAAGAATACCAAAGGCACTATTATGATAAAAACAAGAAGCAGCCGATAACTTTTCAGATCAGTGAAAAGATAATGATAAAAACTGACGATATGATCATAAGAGGACAAAAGTGTCCTAAGCTCAAACAACGATATGTAGGACCTTATGAGGTCATCCAACAAGTGAATCCTCAATCAGGCCTACAGAATACAGTTACCACCTGAGCTTGAGTGCCACCCAGTAGTTCATATGTATAAACTGAGACTCTGGGATACCATATCTGCTCAAACAAACATACATGATGCCTTGATTGGCAGGCAGACGCGCAGAGCTGATGACCCAATCATTGCGGACATCACTGACTGTAAATTGGCACTATACCCTTGACTGTATGCAAAGGGCAAAGCCTTGCTGTTCAAAGTAAGGTTCCATAACTTTCCAGCAACCGGAGATGACTGGATGCCCTATGAAACGATGCGGTATTCACCGCTGATGCAGCATTATATGCTCTCAGAACGTTACAAATATATCTCGACCTCACCAGCATACCTTGCTGCTAAGGCGAGCCACCCGCAAAGGTTTCCACCGTGAATCTGCTGGCTCAGATTCATCAGAGCGGGGTGGAATGTGAGGATATATCCTATACCCTCACTAACCCTAATCAACAATAGCACACATTAAGGCGCGTAGCGCGCGCACCACTCATAGCGGCTGCGCCTGCGCCCTGTCGGCCGCACTGCGCCTGCTGATATATCAGCACGGCGCCCTGCCGGACTGTAATAAGATCATTCTCACCCTCACAACCTCGGAGTAGCACAGACTCTTGTCACCATAAGCGCATCCCCTCACACTAGCCAACATCAACGAGGTACAATAGCACCTATCAGCTTGAGCAACCCGCACGGCGTTCGACGCGACACCCATGCTCTTCCTTTGAGGGGATATTTGGCTGACAAATTCGGTCTAGAGGTGATCGACCCGGCGGTATTCACCCGCGGGTCTGTCGCGTTGTGGGGCTGCAAATGATGGGTCGGATCGTCAAAGGGAGGGGGCTGTTTGGTCTCCCGAAAAGACGCTTTGGCTGGACTTGCAGTGTCTTCTAAGGCAGGAGCCCGCAAGAACATAAAACACGAAGTGAAGGAGGGAGGGACGCGGCCCGCCACATGGTAGGCGAGGCGCGAGAATGGAAGATGGGGATAGTAGATAGCCCGCTAGTTTTTATAAGAATCCTACTCACAACGTAGTGCTGGAGTTGACCGTGCTCGTTTGTACGGCAGTTTCTCTCTCATATTTTTGGTGTTGAAGCACACTCGTACTATCGTGCTTTTAGTACGATGCACAACTGCGTGCGTTATTGCATGCGTGTCACGTTAGTTTGTAATATGTACGCAGGCAAGTGCGCACAACAGTCGGCGGGCGGAAAGGAAAGCCCAACTAGTGGTAGTGAACAAAACACAAATAGTTCATACGGTTTGCGCGACAATATGAAAGTAATGCTGAAAGTACTGCGGGACGCTCTCGCGCGTCTCTGGGCAACAACATGGGGCCCACCCGAGAGCCCACTCCGACCCCGCGCCCGGTCCCTGAGCCAACTCTGTGCACGAGGGGTGTCACAGCACAACCTAGACCGGAGAAGTCAAACTTCAGCACTTATTGTGGGTATTGTTCCGCCTGTGGTGCCATGTACACAACATCATGGCGGGGAGGCGGTCGGGTGGTCTAGTTCGCGCGATAACGAAAGTATTGCTGAAAGTACTAAAGGACGCTCTCTCGCGTCTCTGGCACGACCCACCGGTGCCCACTCGAGCCCACTCCCGTCTCTGCGCCATCTCGGTGCACAATCCCATCACAGCCTAGAACAGAGCACTCAAAACCTAGCCATGCCGGTGAGCCTCTTGCCGCCTGTGATGCTAGCAAGACGGACGGATGGCGAGATCGCGGTCGGTAGGCTTTGAGCCTAGCGCGAAGTGGCGCGGACCTAGGGGTCTCTTTAACCACATCCAAAGGTCGACCGCAGCAAGACCACCTCGCCTCAACTCCGCACGCCATACGTTGTCTCGCGGCTAAGCAGCTTGTGAGACGAAGCAATGTGCCCGAAGGCCGTGGTGGGGTGGCCCCCATCGCCGCCGAGTTGCTCAGAGAGTTAATTCGCTTTCTCGCAGTCTTCCGAAAGGACCCATAGCAGGTGGAGCGCGTCCCTGACCCGCGCATGGTAGACACCGCCTACGCCCACTCTCCCTAACCTTTGGAAGGGTTAGGACAATGCCTTGGAGGCCTTGAGTTGGACCTTGTCAGCCATGGCTTGGTTGTCCAAGGCCGACCAGGCAAAAACGTAAGAGGTTGTAGTGGTTATACCCGGGTGTACGATCACTAATTTAAAATGGTAGTCGATTTCGTCGCTATTTGTACATATTCGGTCCCGTACGATGATGGCGACCCAGAGCTCGTATACTACTGGATTGTGCTCACGCCCACACGGTCTTTAGGATAATTTGCCCCAGGAACCGCTGTGATGCGACGCGTAGCCATGCATGGTATATTGCGATAACTTCTATGCCATGGGGCATCGCTTGAGAGGTATATCGTAGCGGTATCTATCGCTACGCGCGTCGCTATTGCGTCGACACCGCGTCGTCGTCATCAACACGACTGTAGACATCCCACATACCATTACGAAAGGGTGCCACAGCCGAGCGCGAGGCTCTGATCTAGTACTACATCTAACCGAACAGCTCTCCAACCCCCCCGCCCCCCCAAAACTCGCCCGCCGGCGGTTCATCTCTTTTAGAACATGCCAGCACCCACGGCGGCGGCACGCTACCGGCCCACGGCGGCACGCCACCGACCGGCTGCTTGGCCGAGGACTTATAGGGCTCAACGCGTCCAACGGTTCCACCCCGGTATCAATCCACGCCCAACCGCGTGCAAGTACCATATGCCCACAACTTCCGGTTACTTCGCGCAGGTTACGGACGGTGGGACATCTGTTGAGCGAGCCGATAAGCGCCACTCCGTAGGTGAGACGAGCGCCATAGTAAGCTTCGGGCCAGTCACGAACTGGCGAGCCCTGCTCACCAAGTCTGCTCTCACCTATCCACACCGATCACTGAGCCATCTCACTCTACCCCAATAAAGTCGTCGCATGCACCTCGCGCTTCACTATAGTGTCCCCAACAATGTTTTACGGTTTGGGTTCCGTTCTTTTCGGTTCCCAATCACGTGGACACGTGGCGGCTGGAGTGGCGCTTATCGCCATGGCATGCAGCATGTGCGACGCCACATCCGCCGCTGCTGACGCACTTTGGGAGACGCGTGCCTAGGGGTTTGGCCGGATTGTGGAAGACCGCAAGAGGGACATCATCAAACGCTTGAAGCGGTGTGGGCCGTGGCTTTGGGGTATGTAGCAGACGCGCGGCTCGGCGCCCCCCCCCCCCCCCCCCCCCCCCCCCCCCCCCCCCCGCCTCCCAGTTTTATAGTGAATATAAACATTAGATAATTGAATTTCTTTTTTCTTCTTCTCAGGCGACATTTTTTGGAGGAGACGGCTCAGGGATCTCAATGATGCCGAGTTCCTTAAGCGGCACAAGCTCGGCAGTAAGAAGGAGTCTTTGGCCTTGTGAGGCCAAATCCGGCATCTCGTTGGGACCGATATGAACAACAAAAAAGCGAAGAATTCTTGTGGCCACAAAGATCTACTTATCGATGACGCTATGTTGGTTGGTTAGAGGCTCAGTGTACGACATTATTGATATGCATTTCTTTGCGACAACAGCCTTCTACAAGTACCTATGGGTAACTATCTACACTATCAACGTTGTTCTTCCTTTGTCTAGTCTTTCTTGTGATGATGAGAGTTAGCACGCACTGGGCCAAGGCTTTTGTGATTTGAATGGCGAGACCGTTAGAGGATGTGTGGGTGATATCGACGAAATTGCTATCGAGATAAGCAAGCCAACAGCGTGGGATACTTTGTATCCAACAAGGTTCCGGAATAGAAAGGGTTTCGTTAGCTTGATCTACTAGGCGATATGTGATTGCCACCTACGTTTCCTTGGTGTCCTCTGAAAAACCCATGTAGAACGCATGACAGCCTGGCTTGGCAATCCACTCAACTATTCGATCGATTGGACAGAGATGGTCGTCTCGAGGGTTATTTCCTGGCACGCGATGATGCATATGGCTGTAGGAATTGAATGGTCACTCGCTATCCGACGCAGGGGCTCACCGTGGAGAAAAGCGACTTCTATTTCTACGAACGCCGTACCATGATTACTGTCGAGCGGTCGTTTGGCGCGCTCGTGGCGCGGTGGAGTGTGCTTGGCCGTCCGCTGACTTGCTCGATTTTCCACTAAGTTGACATTGTGTGATGTTGCATGCGTCTACATAATTCATGTATTGACGCGAGACTGCATGAAACACTCCCGCTAAGGAGAGGGCGGGAGCTTGAGACGGCAATGGATGGCAGTGATTGTTTCCGCCACCCGCGGAAGTTTGAGGGGTTGGCCATTGGTTTGACCCGCGTCCAGATATCAGAGAGGCGGCGCAACTCGAAAACTGCAAAGAGAGATGAGCTTAGGGACCGCTTGAAGCGGTTGTGCATGAAGCTCCCTGCCACGTCTCGGTATGATCAAGGAATATATCAAGCGCAGAAGAAGAGTCGTGCCAAGTAATGTTGTCATTGTGCCAAAACCAAATTTCCACTACAACAATTGCGCGGTGTAAGCAGCACCAGAAGAGGGCGGTGCGGAACGAGCACGGGCAGACGCATCAAACTTGGCCGTCGGCACTCCGGAAGAGAGAATGCCGTCCAAGGTACCATGCACGCAAGCAGAGATTCGCTGCAACAACCCCCGCCGCATACCAAATTACATTGTTTTATGTGTACGCCCAGCAATATACTTTTGTGCACTACCCACATTATCAATTTGGTTTGAAAAATATGCCATATACTTGGCATGCAATGTTAGAGGGCAATTTGGGTTGGTAAGCATCGGCATCCACATTTGCTCATGGAGCATGAGACGACTATATCATCTATAGGCCTGGGCAATTGTCTTTGTTCAGTGAACGAAGTGCCCATCTTGTCCAAGACGGCGCCTAGTTCTCATTCCATGAAGTCGTTGTCTGAGTAGCGCCACGCCCAATAGTTTTGTGCGCTCTTGACTTGTGCGCTGTGTTATGCACCTCCCCAGAAGATATCAAATCAATCGTTGAATTAGCGCCATCCTCCGCCTCGGATACGCCATCTTCGGCGTCCGTTGCACCTATTAAGCTTTTCTGCATCAGCTCAAGATATTTCTTCTGGTCAGCACTGCCAGTGTCCATGTCATTTGATGCAGCCAGACATACAACCACCATCCACACCCGTCGCAGTAGACCCATACATCCGACCGGTCCCTGCCTACTCCTAGCGGGAGCGGTGTCATTGTTTGTCAAAATGTCAATTTCTGTTTGATTGTTTCCACTGCATACAAATCATAGTGGCCGCGTTAGCGTGCTACACAAATTAGGTAACCATAGTATTCCAAATTTTGACGGCCGATGTTTTATATGATAAAACTACGGGCGCACTTTTTGTTGTATTGTGCCATGACTGTGGTGACCCTCCCGATAATGGTATTCCATATTTCCTTCAGCTTTTCCCATGACCTCGCTGATCCCCTTTAAAAATGGGTGCTTCGGGATTAAGCACATGCTGACTACTACAATACTCATTTTCCGGCAGCGGGTGCTTGCATTCAAACTCAAAGCCATTTAGATATCCTGCTCAATGACTTGCGGATCCATTCACCTGGACAAAGACCAAAAGTGGGAAATTAGGACAGCACTCCATATAGAGTAATAACCATAGAACAAAACACCGCCCCCCCCCCCCACACACACACACAAACACACACTAGTGGTATACATGGTACGAGTACTTGTTTTCTGAGGAGTCTTGTGCACATCTTGTCCAACCGAAACCTGCACACTTGAGAATCATGCAAAATCACGCCGAAAAGCCGGCCAAACCTCAGGAGCGAGTTGACTCTGTGGGTTTTGGCCCTCTTTGGCCCCCTTCTTTGTTTATGGGAGGCTCATCTTGGCGCGTTGTCGCTCGGTGGCGTGCCACTACTACGCTTGCGCTTCGAGGCCTTGGCCGCCTTCGTTTTCTGCCGGCGTAACTTTGCGGCGCGTGCAGCCTTGAACCTCGTCCTCAACTTAGCAGCGGGTTTGGGAGTATGTTGTGCAGCTAAGTCCAAAGTTTTGCCGCCAGTCGGCTCCGATCTTTTAATACCTGACTGAGGCGTGGGCGGTGGCTCATACTCATCTCGCTTGTTCAACCACGACGTCCTACCCGAGCCAAACGATTCATTGCGCGTTTCCATCGGCGCTACGACGAGACTTAGGGCTACTCGCTCCCGCCGATTTCCGGCGGGCGGCTGGGGACTTAGAGGAGGGAGGTGTCGCCATGTTGGCGGCAGGCGCCGGCGCTAGCGAGGCAGCACGATTGTTGATATATATCTTCGTCCGGAACACGCGCGGTACCCGTGCTGCATCACTATGGGTATACCCACCGTGCTGCTCGTTCCTGCTCGTCATTTTTCGTTTCGTAATTCAAATGAATACGCAACGGTGATCACAGCGACGCGACGACAACGCGCGCGCGCTGTATAGACCAGGGTCGTGAGCCTCGGCGGTGCAGCGGTGCAGCAATATGCGGCGTGCCGCCAGCAAATATCATGTATTAGCGGTGCTGCCTTGCAATCTGTATGGTATCGTCAAGCCGGTGCGTGTTTATTATATCCCTTCTATGCCATGCAACCCCGCATACTAAATGGTTTGCAGCCATCTAGGCAATTAAAGCATGCCTAAAGGCAGCATCTGCGGTGCTGTGCTGCAGCAATCTGCGGCGTGCCGCCAGCAAATATCATGTATTAGCGGTACTACCTTGCAATTTGTATGGTATAGTAAAGCATACGCGCAATTAAATTCCCTGTTTGTCATATAAGTCCGCATACTGAAAGGTTGGCAGCCATCTATTAGACCGTTATAGCCTGCCTGAAGGCAGCAATCTGCGGCGCATCGCTGTAGCAATCAATGTGTGAACGTCGACTGGCGTCCCGCAGGTGTGCACGGAGGCATGGATCGTCTTCATCCACAAGGTTAGCTTATTTCTCCGCCTCCTGAAAGTTGCACAGTCACAATTGCCCACATATTGCACAGATTGACTAGCCCACGAAGCTCATGCATGATATTCCCCATCGAGTTCTTCCCTTTGACCACATAGTCTACCTGTTTGATGGTGGCCAACTTGGCGCAAACTGTGAGGCACTTTGGCTTCTCCGAGACAGCCGCGAACAGGATTGCGTCGGCTCTCGACATGGTGCCGACCAAAGTGTTCTCTCACACTGCGGCAAGTGGAGTTCGGAAGCTGTGGGTGCGTGCGCTCCCTGACCATGTCAACGAGCACGCGTACGCCGACCGCAAGCGCGCACTCCAAGACTCCAATGGCAGCCAGGGAGCCTGGCCGGTGGCATCTTGGCAACATGCCGTGGAGTCCGTCCTCTTCGTGGAGTGCCAAAGCAAGACTGTGAAACACTGTGGCTACTCGATTCGCAACGTGCGCGAATGGCACAACGACAACGAGATGCGACGCGGCATTCAACACATCAAGAACCAACGCTACACGAAGTCCACCAACATCTGCCAGCCCTGCCGAGCCGGCTCTCTACCCCCCACCGTCTTGGTCGACGACCGCTACTACAAGGTCGTAGCGGCGCCGCGTCAGGCTGGCGGGTCCTCCAAGCCCGCATCTCAACCACCGCCGGCGGGGTCCGGCGGAGATGGCTCCCAAAACGGCGCTGCAGCCGGTCTCTTGGAGCTTCGAGAAGCTCCGCCCCCTCTCCCGAGGAGGCTTGGTCGAAGACTGCCAAGCCGCCGAGTGAGCCTCAGCCTTCGAGTGCGACGAAGCGCCCGCACGGTGCGTTGAGCACGGGAGGCAAGAGCACCTTGTCGCCCATTAAGCTGCGTGGGAAGCATTCCAAGAAGCGCGGGCCGAGTCCTCCTTTAAAGATGGCGAAAGTGTTGGAGGACGACGACCCCTTCCAGGCGCCTAAGCCGAAACGCGATGAAGCCACATCAAGCCGTCAGGCGCCCTCGGGTGCCGTTGGTGGGAGTCGCATGGCCACATCTTCCCGTGGCGGTGCCCCATCTCCGCCTCCCCGACCCGCATCTCCGCCTAGGGAGCCCTCATCTCGGGACGCGGATAAGCCTGCGCCGCCGCCTGAGCCGACATCTCGCCCCAACGCCGCGTCGCTGTGAGCGGAGTTCAGAGGTAGCATATCGTTGCGACGAACACAATCTTCGAGGTCGGCGATAGACTCGTAGGCCCGGGCCCCTTTCTCTGCGCGAGTGGTAGCTCTTTTTTCAGGCTTTACACGCCAGTCGCCACGCCCCCGCGTCCGCATTCTTCCTAGGTGAGGCGGATAGTACTTTACGCTACTGAGGGCGCGAAGAGGACACGCCGATTTGTCATTTTTAGTACTATCGTATATTATTGCATTGCACCTGAAACATGCCCGAAAAGTGGGTACACATCCCAGCCTAAGCGATTGCGTGGGGGCACATTTTGAGTCCGGGAATAGGACCGTTTTGACTCAAAAATGCCCCATGTACCGGGAAAGACTGCCGACGATGACCACGAACCCAGCATTGCCTACCGCGGGGAGGCCCACCCGCAGTCGTCTGGCGCAAATATGCGGTATCTGGCAGTGGAGGAAGGGCCGGCGCAGGGCGCATCGTGCAGACGATAGCCAGCACTTCGGGCATGTCCCCATTTGTGCGCTTGCTGCTGTATATAAGCTATGTTGACTTCTGGCCGCTGCCGATAGCACATGCACTCCTGTTGGGGGTAGTCAAGGACTTTTGGGAGTATGTCGGCATCCTGAAGGATAGTGATATTTGACATCGTTGTTGCTTCCCGCCCGTGGTTCCTTCCGCAAGGGGCGTTGATATGTGTGTGCCCTCACCGGATATGCGGCCCAAGATGAAGAAGGTGGACAGGCGGATGGCGCTAGACGCCCTGACCAGTGACTTTGGCATGCCAGTCCGGCCGATGTTGCCGTCAGCCGGCACTAGCGGTGTGGTGTGTGCCAACTAGACATGCGAAGACTTTCTGCACTTCGCGGAGACTGTGGCAGTGATCGTCCTTGGCTGAGGGCCCCTCGTTCCTATTACTAGGAGTAACACAGCCCATCTCCGCTGTGGTGGGGTGTTGTCTACTGAGTACGCGACCTGCGCAGCAATTTCTGCATGGATATGCATGTTTGACAGCGCATAGCACCGACACATGGCAGTCATGTGGCATATGCCGCAAGGAGCGGTCATCCACTATCTGAGGGATTGCGAGGAGTGTGACGCTCAATGAGGATTGCCAGCGTGTCAAGGAGTACATCAAGAAGCAGCGGGGGAAGGGCTTGAACTGCTTGCTGACCTATGCGCAGATGTGCAGCAAGTATTTGCCTGATGAGATGATGAAACTGAACCTGCACAATCTGGTCTGCCGAGTCAGAGCCCAGGAGACAGCCACGGGCATAACTGCCTGCGGCTCAGAGCTATGGATGGAGCGTACCGTGCCCCCCCCCCCCCCCCCCCCTCCGCCTTTTGCCCTCATACGCAATGTGTCTAGATTTCTGTCATATGAATACATGCTCTATGTTGCATGCGTACACGGGACGTGAAGTGCGTGGCCAGAGGCAGTGGCGCCACTGACACGGAACGGGAATACAGGCGGCAGCTCTTACTTGAGGCACGCATCAATTTCCTGCGTGCATGCCTGGACCCAGACTTCCCTAGCATGCCTCTGTGGTGGCCAGGCTTTATGGCATAGGGAGGCCGCTTGCGCAAACGATGCGGTGGATATGTTTGAAAGCACGGGACCGGGTTGCATGGGCACCGATGTGCAGCTAGGCACCTCAGGCGCCCCCGCCACATGCGCACTTCGACTAATTGCGAAGTGTCGACATCCATCTCAACATATGCGACGCCAACAACACGCAAGCAGTGCTGCTGCAGATCACTGCGCGTGCTCTGGCACTGAACGCCAAAGTTCGAAGGTACCGGAAGAAAATATTACAGATGCACCGGGGGGGGGGGGGGGGGGGGGGGGCGCACAAGGGGCACCCGCAGTGAGGTGACACGTTCACGGGTCGGGATCAATGTTGCTGCTGAAACATTTGCCTTCATGCCGTCTTTCATTTTGTAAGGGGTTGAAAAGAGCGCCAGCAGCCGAAACGCATACATAAAGGAGGCCACCCTGTGCCCTTTGGAAGGGCGTGCTAGGGACTGCCTTAACAAGCGTTCAGCTGGCAGGCAAGGGCAGCAGCGCCTAGGCCACACGCGCGATGGATGGCGGCCGTGGTGGCCGGAGCCCCCAGCTCGAGCGCAAGGGCAGCCGGCAGGCCTGCCTCCTGGCGGATGGCCGCAACAGCGTCGCGGATGGCGCACAGCACGCCGACGCTGAGCAGCAGCGGGGGCTCGCCACTGGCCTTGGAGCCCAGCACCTGGACTTCACCGCTCTTTAGCGGGTCAACCTCCGACCTGCCATACAACACATATAGACACCTCAGTCTGGTGCGAGGCATCGAGGCCCCCACCTGACTGGATGTGTGGATGCCTGGCACAACAGTTACGGACCAACAAAACAGCGGCCGGTCATAGCTGCTGCAGAGCGACCGCAGTGCCCCTCGTGACACGGCCAGAAAACATTGCAAGGCATGGCATTGTGGGGCCCGTACTTGGCCTCATCCAGCAGATAGATGCGGAGGTCGCGCGGAACGCAGGCAGCGGATGGGATCTTGTACTGCCATGTGCTGCCCGACAGCAGCGCGCCGGTGCCGGGCTCAAACTCCACGCTCTCCGTCGTCATCATGCCGAGCCCGCAGACGTACGCGCCCTCAATCTGCCCGACGTCCACCGCGGGGTTGAGGCTGCGCCCGCTGTCGTACTGCAAGTCCACCCGAAGCACACTCATCTCGCCGGTGAGGCCATCCACCTCCACCTCGGCCACCGCTGCGCTCCAGGAGCTGTACCTGTGGTAGAATTGGCGGCCACAGCAGGAAGCAGAGGCTCAGTCAGACACTGATAGCAAGAAAACAACCGTCATGATAGAGAGCAAATTATAAATTGGTGGCAAAACCATGAGAGTACATACCGGTGTATTATCACGATACTAGACGTAATTCATATAATAATAACATTGTTGCTATTATTTATTACATCTGCTATGCGCACCCCGCTGGCGTTACTGTACTGCGCTAGACTACTCCATGGGACAAAGGCCCTGACTGTAGTTTAGAACAGCCCGCAGGCTGACCGTCACGCCGCAATGTAAATAAATCTGTACTATACTACCACCGGAGGAATGCATGAAATACACATCACTTGACGGGTCACCGTTCAAGTGCACAGTGACAGCGGCAGCACTGATGCCACATGTACTCAGACATTGCGTACACCTTTACTAGTATAAGTAAGAATTGCCAACTATGGACACCTTAATTCGCGCGCCGGTAGCAAGCATTTCGGGGTGTAAAGATCAGGGTATTGCGTGTGGCGATGTGGTGAGTAACATTATCAAATCTGTAAGAGAATGAGGCGGAACGTACCATGCGTTGGGAGGATGTATGATCATGCGCTATCTGCTGGCGAATTTACGCTATGGAAGTGCATACATGGTGGTGTTTGAAGGTGAAATAAGGACCGGGATGTGCAGCCCAAGGTCGCTCACCTTGGACCAAGATGCGGATTGCATGTCAAGTATTCTATATATGGACTAGGGTGTCTGCATTGTATTGAAGCTAGGTGGTATACCGGTAACATACGGCTGTAGTACTACGAGGTACACGCTGCAGGGTGATTTAGCTAGCATATCTTGTCCGGGTTTTGGTGCTGGCAGGTTTTCTGTGCAATTAAATTCATAAGCAGTTCAGAACCCGTACTAGCTCGGGATGTAAGGTAATCGATTAACCGCAACAGAACCAGTATGGGCGCAGTATAGGTATGTACTACATCATTGAAAGATCGAAGGTGAGGATCGAATAGGGTTTACTGTACGCACAGAAATTTGGCTGTGGCTGCTGCTTCTCACGAGAGCTGAAATGGATATCGAAGCCATACTACGTTCTCAAACAACATAACAGGTGACAGAATTTGCTGCTGCTGCTGATGTTGAAGCTGGAATAAAGAGCCCGCGGTATATACTTCTGGGTCCGGAAGCAGAGAGCAGATAGGAAGGCGACTGGGAGGCCATGAGGTCCGGACGCACTTGTGGGTCATCATGTTCCGCTGGGAGTGGACCTCGGCCTCCATGTGGCACTTGGCGGCAGCAAAGCCGCAGACGGTGCGCCAGGACGCCAGCACGTCCGACTCAGGGGCATCCGGCGCGACGGCCACCTTGGGGGGTGGCGGCCCAAACGGCCCTCCTGGTGCACCCAGTACGGCGGCAAAGCGCTCCACCATCTCCTGGCATGCCTCCTGCACTACCAGGCAGACCATCTCGGATGTGGTTGATGCTCCTGCGGAGCAGCAAGTGTAAGGGGGTGGCGCAGATCAGTCTCGCATCCCCTCAAGAGGTTCTCACAGCTGCCCGGGCGCGCTTGACCACTGGGCGCAACAGCAGGGGCCATCTTCCTTTCAAGCTTTCAGTACTGTGGGCCAAATTCGCAATCATGACGTGGTGCATCGATTTTGACATGCCGCCCCCGCGCTACTCCTACCCAGGATAAATCACCGCCATCCCCTAGTTTCATGGGTGCAAGCGGCCTAGTCGCGCGGCCCAACTTGAGGTCCGGCTGCGCCCTAGCGGCACGCAGTGCTTTGGGCCCAGAGATTCTGCATGGGAGTACTAATACTACCCGACATATGTAGCATTGTGGATTTGGTATGAATTGTGCCTTATTTCGAAATTCCAAGCACGTCTGGGAGCTGAGGCCAAGGCGCAGAAAGTAACATGGGATCGGTGGTGAAGAGTGCGCCGGAGTGGGGCCACCTCACCAGTGACACCCAGGTTGCTCATGGCGCTGGAGTTGGTGTTGGCCATGCGGACGAGGTGGAGCGGCAGGCGCGGCGCCGCCTGCCCCTGGCCCTCCCCCAGCAGCGCGCGGCCCAGCACACCCGCCGCCACCTGCGCCGCCTTGACGTGCAGGCCCTGCCCCATCTCCACGCCGTCCACCGTCAGCAGCACGCTGCCGTCCGCCATGACCTGCACGCGCCCCGTGCGCGGGAAGTGCATGCACGGAAAGTGCGCCGGCACCAGCGACAGCGCGCGCTTGCGCCAGCGGTGGCCGCTGTTGAACGACGCCACGGCGGCGCGCCGCGCGGGCAGATCCGCCTTGGCCTGCACCCGGTGCCACACCTCGTGCAGGATGCTGGTGTTCGTGGGCGCGCCCGGGCCGGCGGGCTTCTGCCCATCTGCACAGCATAATGCATACGCGGTCGGCTCATTCCCACAGACGATGCAGCCACAGGTGTGTGTCACCAACACAGTCCAGACTACGTTTCACTTGGCGATAGCAGACGGATGACCAGAATTTCCTCGTTTCTCTGCACGTGCACGCCTGTTACTTGCCAACATTGCATGCTGCCCGGAGGCCGATAATCCTCACTCGTGGACACAGAGGAGAGGCGAGGAGGAGTGGGTAAGGATTTGTCGCCACTGAAATACAGGGTAAAAGAATATCCGCTGTTGTTATTGAACAGCGAGGTATTACACCCTTGCAAGTAAACGTCACGCTGTAACGCGTTAGTGAAACTCAACAAATGTGTAAGGAAATAGAGTTTTGTGTCAGGGAATGGCGACTGTTCGGATACAGTCGGAAGTCTACACGGACGTTGGCGGTGATTTTACCACCTGATGCGTTAAACATAACAGACGATGTCAAAATGGCGCTCGAAGCTGATGATTATGTCGAAAGCAGAACCCCGAGCTACATGCCCCCCCCCCCCCCCTTCCCGCTTTGCCCCACTTTCGTGCGCAGCATGCTGATCACTTGATCGCAGACACCCTCAGTGTGGGTGGAGATTGCCGCCGCTGGATACGTCGTTGGCACAAGGGAAGGAGGTGGTGTGCCGGCCCAGCCCAGGTGGCTTACCCTCCGCATCAGGCATCGGGAGCAGCATCTGCTGCCTCAGGGCGATGGAATCCTGACCGGTGGCCGCTGCCACCGCCTGCATGATGCTCTCCATCACCAGCGCCGCCTCCGCCTTGCCCGGCCCGCGCACGGTGGTGCGCGGGTGGGTGTTGGTCTTCGCCAGCTTCAGAGCGAGTGCCATATTGGGCACAAGGTAGCACGCATCGATGCCGCCGGCAAACGAGAAGGCGGTGATGGGGTTCAGGTCGAGGTGGGCGCCGCCATCCATGACGACCTCCACGCGCAGCGCTGTCAGGCGCCCATCGTTATCCACGCCCGCCGTCCACTCCACTGCATTCAAGATCGCCATGGAGGAACGGCGGGGAAGAAACAAGGGAGAAGGGGGGGGCGGGGGGGGCACCGAGAGTCAGAAGGCGCTGGCGGCTGGTGATTGTGAGTGAGGGCGCAGGACTATGGTGAGGGGGCGAAGCTGCAGGCCTTCCGCCATCAAACAGCGTGAAGTTAAGGCCCGGAGACTACTCGATCGCGACTGGGCGACTGCGGTGACAGCGTGGCGAAGATCCCACTACATTGCTACTGTATTGGTAGTGGTCCTGATTGATTGACGACGACCTGGAATCAGCCCCCCACCACGGGGACTCACAAAGAAGGCCAGGATGATGCAAAGGTGAGGTCTGGGGTACATGAAACTTGGCTTGAACAGCCCGCGGTGCCCTCCAGAGGCCAAAGCAAGATGTTTACTCAAGATGAAACGAATCCGAGACGGGGCAAGATATATTCCAAAGTTGACACCCTATTTGAGGCTCTCAGGTTCTGGTGCTTTGTCCGGCATCAGGAGCTGAGGAGACATAGCTATCTGGGTGGAAATTGTGACAGTGGTGTCAATGGGATGGGTGGCAGGTAGGGTAGTGTCTGGCAGTGGAGGGGGTGACAGCAAGGGCGATGCCAGGGTGCACCTGTGCCAGCAGGCCGCCCTCCAGTCAGCTTGCCATCGTCGGCGCGGTCCAGCGTGACCCGCACCTCCCGCTGCAAGGCCTTGGCCGCCACGGAGGCCGCACACACGGCGGGCATGTTGCGCGTCACTTTGCCTGCAGCGGCATGGGGGAGGGGCTCAGCGGTTGGCCACCCTGCTGGGGCGATAGGGACGTGGCGAATCTGGAGGGCCGCAGTGTGTTGGGAGTTGGGAGTTGGGGAAAGAGAGGGGGAAGGGGGATGGATTTGAAACGGGAAAGGTGGTGGTGGAGGCGGGGGGGGGGGGGGGGTAGCAAGTTTGCAGTACCGCCAAAGCCGCCCCCCAGGCGTCGAACTTCGGCGTGGACCATGTGCTGTGGCAGCCCGGTGACAGCGGCCACCACGCGGTGGACCGCGCCAATCCCCTGGGTGGCTGTGTGGCGCAGGTAGCAATATCACACAGGAAAGTTAACCAAGGAGTCTCAAGTCAATCTACCCAAAGGATGTAATGCAAAGGGGTGCATCTCTAAAAAAACGCCAGGTATGTGAGACGGGGCCGGGTAGGACGGGGGCGGGCTCACCAGCGATGACCTCCAGGCCACCGCCCTCCGCAGGGCGGGCGACCACGCTCTGCGGCTCCATGTACATGTGCATCTGCCCGGGCAGCTGCAGCCGCCCCTTCACAACCTGCGCGCAACATATCGCAGCAGTCACTTGCAAGATCGAAATAGGCCGCTTCACACTGCCATTTCATGCGCACATTGGGACGTTGTATAAATCCATTTGCGCAACGACTCGTCAGCGACACGGCGCTGAACGCATCAATCCATCGAAACGCACAGATATAACGTTGGATAGATATAGGTTGGATAGATTGTAAAGGAAGCGGTAGGAGCATGTCAGCCCTCCACACCGACACACACCGGGGGTATGCTACTCCGTCTACTGTTCATGGAGCCGGTAGGCTGGCTATACAAGTGGTAAAGTGGAAAGGGATACAGGACGAGCTGCTCCCATTCGGCATGCATCACCAGGGGGGGGGGGGGGGGGGGGCAGACAGGTACATGTCCCAGCACGACCTTTAGGCCAGGGACTTGTCAAGAGGGAGGAGCGGTGCAGCACCTGTGCTGCTGCGGCCAGCGCAGACGCCACATCTCCGCGCTCCTGATTGCACCTCGCCGCCATCATGGGCGGCAGTGTATAGAAGCTGCCTGCCGCCGCCGCGTCCTCGGCGCTCAACATCGCCGGCACTGCGGGCGGACCGTACGCCACCTGCACCGCCAGGCGCAATGCGGGCGGGAACTGCATCAGCGTGCACCCCCCCCCCCCACCCCCCCACCTCCCAACACACACACACACACACACACACCGCGCGTCACCGCATCAGCAATGAGCAGATCAAAGCCAAATCACCCCCTACTTTTCTGCCTGGGCAGGCTGCTTGGGCAGCCAGGACCGCAAGAACAAGAAGACGTGAGCGGTTTGCCAAGAGTCTCAGTGATAGCAGCTAATCAACAGTTGGACAGAACGAGTGTGGGAGACCGCAAAGGAATCATAACACGGCCTAAAAGCATTGATTCCTGCACCTCTTAAAGAAAGGGGATCCTCATTCCTGTAAGTTATCATCGACATTCCTGGCGAGTGTCCGTTTGCTGCTCACAATGACGCTTCCAATATAACAGCAAAAGAGGGCAAGACAATGGGGGAGGGGTGTGGGACCGCCATGAAGGGGAGGTGAAGAGATCGGGGGGGAGAGAGGAGCGCACTTTGACCATTGCTGCGGCAGCACGTGCAGCGGCCGGGGAGTCCGCGACCACGAGGCCCAGCGGCTGGCCATGGTAGCCAACATTCTCAGAGGCAAACACCTCCTCGTCCTGTGCACGACGTGAGATGTCAGTTCCCCGCCGCCGGTCACTTGTATGGCAAAACAAGCTCGCCGGATACACAGGTGCCACTGTCTCACAGCACTTTTATCCAGGCAGTCGCGGCAGCCTTGCTGTGATGGACATGTCGCCATGTTGAGGGGTCTGGAAAGCTAAGTGCCAATGGTGGCTGTGGGGTGGCAAACCTGTACGCCGAACGGGCCGCCCTCCTGGCAAATCCTGTGCACGCAGTCCTTGGCTGACACAAAGCCCAGCACGCCGGGCTGCGTCAGCGCCGGAGCCGCGTCGATGCTTGTCAGCGTGCCAGCGGCCACAGTGGCATGCACGAAGGCGCCAAAGGCGCTGTCCCGGCGCAGGGGCAGGTCGTCCGTGTAGACCAGCTGCCCGGAGGCCTGCGGGGTGAGGTCAAGGACTCTCAGCAAACCGGCACAAATTACCAGCTGACAGTCGTGTCCAGACACTGATCAGAGAGCACGTCGTCGACAAAGTGCAAACAGCCTTGCAAAACGGGATGCGACATGCAAATCGGAATTTATGTGCAGCACCCCTTCCGGCGCTTTAATAGACCTTCAAGTCTAGGTGAATGACTTTAGACTTGAGTAGACCTTCAAACCCTAATAATACAAATCCCGCATTTGTTCCTTTAAACCCTAATAGTATAAATACTGCATTTGGTTTACAGCACTAGGATGCCCTGCACAGATGGAAGCAGAGAAGAAGAGGAGCGGAAGCCCCCCCCCCCCCCCCCCCTCTTCTCCACATACACACCCCAGGGAGCTCTTGAGAGCTCCTTCCATACAGTATAAATTAGCAGGAAGTCGGGGCTTTGCGCAAAATCGCCATCACTGGAAGTCCCCAGGCGCGGCAGTGTTCCAGAACAGCTTGTCATGGCCTCCATCAATCTCAACTCAAGGACAATCAGTGAAATTGCACAGGGTTCTCCCCATGGTAGAAGATATGAAATGACGAGGCCGGGCCCATTCCCGCAGCATACCTGCAGCATGGCCGTGTCCTTCTTGACCGCCTCCCCCGCTGGGACAGCATCGCCGGGCGGCAGCTCCCGCATGCACTCTTGCCGACCCCGGCTGGGCACAGCGCCAGCGACGGAGGGAACCGGCCCGAGGCGAGCGTCCGCTGTGCCGGCGCCGCCAGGCAGCAGCGGCAGCAGGCACTTGAGCAGCATGCCGGGCAGCATGGGGGCGGCGCAGTCGGTGGTCATGGCGGCCAGAACAGCAGCTGCGCGGCCAGGCTGGCGCCAGCCGGCCGCGCCGCCCTCCAGCAAGGCCGCCTCCACAGCCGAGCAGCGCCGCGCGCGCCAGAGCTCACCCGCAGGGCCGGCCTTCCCAGCCAGGCCGGCCTCAGGTGGCACCGGCTCGCCCGCTGCCACGCGTACGGCCAGCAGCTCGGCCTCGGCTGCCCAGCGGCGCTCCTCGTCGCCAACGGGCACCAAGTCAGCGGCACCGGGGCCGCCCCAGGCGGCGGTCACCTGCGCACGCAGCCCGGCCGGCACGGGTGCAGAGAAGCGCAGCCACACGCCAACGTTGGCAAGCGAGTGTGCGTTCTGCGGGCGCGCTGCCACCTTGCCGCAGGTGAAGAGCTCTGTGTCGTCGGAGGCGAACAGCGGGAACCACACGGACAGCAGGAGCTCCGGAGTCGCCTGCGGGGCACCCCAAACAGAGCCCAGGGCGTTGTGTCAGGTGGTGCAATCCTCAGACCTCGCAGCAGGCAACCCTGAGAACTCATGGCTCAAAGATGTGTGTGTGTGTGTGTGTGTGGTGCTGAAACAGGGGGGGGGGGGGGGGGGGGGGGGGCTTAACACATAGTTGGGCTGCCGCACTCACACACACACACACACACACACACACACACACACACACACACACACACGCGCGCGCGCGCGGATAGAAGAACAGATTGCTAGAGCATTTGACGTCCGTTTGATATGTAGAAGGACTGCAATACGGTGCGGCTCGGTTGGCCTTCAAACAGGGCTATCAACAGGAGCCCTTATGCAATTGTACCATAATGATTACCACAACATCTGAATGCTTCAAGAGACGGCACAGCTCTTCAAAAAAAAAACAAGACGGCGGGGTGGACCAAATGTCTTACATGCTGCACAGCATGTGGGATCCAACTCCATTCATTATACAACACATGCGCTCAAAATTTGATAATGTACCAAATGACAATATGTTGTCAGCTGTTGAAAGGCCCTGGAATATCCCTGTTCTGCATACACACACACACACGCACACGCACACGCACACACATGTGCAGCATTCATACATAAATCATACAGACACCGGAGTGGCTGGAGTAATACAACGCGATGGTACTGGTCGAACGAAGCAAAGGAGTGGTGTTTTATGCCCCAGAGTGAGGCTCTTACATACATGAGGGGTGGGGGGGGGGGATGGTACCTGGTTTCCTCCGGTCTGCAGGTACTCAGCCAGTGGCACCTCACGGGGCTTCTCGGGCGCGTCGGCAGAGGCTAGCCGTACGCGGGCGTCTAGAGCCAGCAACGCCGTGGCAGGATCTGAGGGCAGCACCCGGGCGGCGGCCAGAACGAGGTTGCCACCCAGCGTGGCGGCATTGCGCACGTGGTGGCCCGCCACTCGGCGGAGCAGCTGCGCAGCGGCAGCCAGAGGCGCGGCAGCGGCGTTTGGCAGCTCCGAGCTGCCCTCCAGCGCGGCCAGCAGCTCCGACAGTGTGATGGCGGCGCCCACCAGCAGACCATCCGCGCCATCAGGGCCACCTACGGAACGGGGCAGTATGCTGTCACATTTTCTCTGTCCGCCGCCCAGAACTGCGGTGCTTGAGGAGACATGATTTCGCCTCCGCCGGCCACATGGGCACCGTATAGATTCCATACGTTTTTTCCTATGACTAATCTTGCAAATCGGTATCATGGTGCTGCATCTCCACTGTAAAAAAGGCTCTCCTAGTAATTCCTGTTTTTTTGCTGTGGACACAGCTCTAAAAGTAGCGCCACGATTTGATGGAATAGTCCGCTATTACCCTGAGTACTTATATGATCAGGATGGGCAGGGACGACTGGCGGGGGACTAGGCGCGAAATCGAAATCATGGCGACGGTGTCATTTGTGGCTGGCACCCACCAGTGGCAAGCTGGAGCACGCGGAGCTCCGGTGTCTGGCCAATATGCAGCTGCAGCGCCGCCTTGGGCCGTCCCTTGTACAGTCCCGCCGCGGTGTTGCCCGCCACCCAGGCCACGCTTTGACCAGCGGCCACAGCGGCACCATACGCACGCATCCCTGCCCCCGTGCTGGGGACGGTGCGCCACTCGGTGCCGGCCGGGCCCCGCAGGCTCAGAGTGGGAGTCTCGCCCAGGAATCCGTCCGGCAGCGGGAGGGGTACCGCCGCCTCACGCCCACCTCCCCGGCATGGCTTCTTGGCGGCGGCGCAGGTCAACGGTGGCAGGTCCTCGATGTCGGCCACCGGAACATCGCTGCCAAAGCTCTTGAGCGCGTCCAGCAGCGGGCGGTAGCCAGTGCAGCGGCAGAGGTTGCCGTCCAGGGCGCCTTCCGCGCCGGCAGAAGACATTTCACCACCGCAGGCCTGCAGAGCGGCGGTGCAGGCGACCACCATGCCTGGCGTGCAGAAGCCGCACTGCGAGCCGAGGTAGTCCGCCACGCGCTCTGCCGCAGCAAGCACGCAGGGACGAGGGTGAGATGGGGGGAGTGCCAGACGCCAGCACAGAATGGGGGCGGAGGGCCAGCGAGGCTGTTGAGATGTATCGTTTCAGCAGTAAGGTGGTGCACACATTGCCTGACACCGATGCTGGCAATGGCATATGAAGAGCCGCTGTCCACACCATGCGCCTCCCCAAGGACATTGGCACGCAAGAACAAGGAGGGATGCCTTCTACAAGCTCAATTCCGCCCTGTCCGCCGCCTCTCCCCATCTGTTTAAAATATCCCTTTAATCCCACCCTACATGTCCCCCACAGGAGCTTGAAACTTCCGGGCAGAGTTTGGCAAGGTTCACATGCCACAAAACGAAATCGGTCAATGCTGCTGAAGCATGAGCATGCGTGCAGACCTTACAAGTGAGAAAGAGCCCCCCACCTTCCCCATGCAATAATACCATTGCATGCATTGCACTGGCATAGATTGCCCCCATTGTACGTTAAAACTTTGCAAGCCTTCTGTATATATCAAATATATGAAAAGACAGAGTGAAATCCATGTATCTGTTCAGCGGCATAGCTTGGCGCTCAAGTGGCTGCTATGTGTGGGTACACCCGGTGGCATGCAGGTGGAGCAGCAGGGCGGCCGCAAGTGTTGGGAAGGTGAAAGGGGTGGGTATGGAGAGAGAGGGAGAGGGAGGGGGAGGATGGTTTGAGGGCAGAGGAGGAGGGAGCTGCCCACCCTGAACAGCGCTGTAGCCGCCCTGATGGTTGCCGATGCCAGCAGCCGTGGTGACAGCGCAGCCGTGGAGCGAAGCCAGCGGAGTGAGGCAGGCGTTCAGGCTGGCAGGCCGTCCGCCGCCTGGGCGTGCCACCAGCACCGCGCACGCCCCGCAGCCGCCCTCTGCGCACCCCACCTGCGCCGCGCGGGGCACATCCATCAGGAGCTCAGCAAGTGCACCATGGCATGCGGTGTAAGGTGTCTGCAGATGCCGGATCCTTCCCTTCCCTTTAAAGAGATACAGCGGATAGAAAATGATGTCAAAAGGAAAGAATTTCATACTTTGTGCGAAGCACTGTTTACGATATATATTCACGAATAGAAAATATTCCCCACTGCACAGAGCGACTAGCTAGGGGGCCTTGCTAATGGACATAGGTGTCGAAGTGGAGAGAGTGTGCCCTCCATCGCAACGACGCATTCTTTTAGTAGGTACGTCGCCACTTAGTGGGTACTTTAGTGGGTACACAACAATAGCTGCTGAAAGTCCTGGGCGCGGCGGCGCGTGCGGGCTGGGCACCTTGACAGCGGTGCAGCCGGCGGATTCGCGCAGGAACTCCGCCAGCGTGCGCTCCGGGGGCGCCTCTGCGGCGGTCGGCGTCAGGCGGGTGCCGTCCAGCCAAAGCTGCAGCTGCTGCGCCTCGCCGGCGGGTGAGCTGGCCGAGGGCGGAGCGGCGGCGCGCGCCTGGCGTGCGTGAGACTGGCCCATGCCTCCAGATGTCGACTTGAGTCCACTGGCGGGCGCGGCTGGGCAGTGCTGGGTTGTTCGAGACTGATAATGGCACAGGCTGTGCTGGTGACAGTTTTCTTGGAATGCGCGAAAGACGTTGTCGTACAGATGCGTGGCTCGAATACGGGTACGGCGGGTAGGAGGCAAACGCAGCTGTGTTGGGCTGGGGTTAGGCAGCCCGACAAAGACGCGGTAGCAGTAAGTTATGCGGTCTCGGTTTTTTCTGATGACGAGGGCGCATGTACCAGCTTCAGGCGTGTTCCGGAGGCTGCGCCGCGTATGTGGGTGACGGTGACTGTTCCTCGTTCGTAGCGACGCTGACGATGCGACGACCCCAGTATGGGTGACTGACCCCAATGCGCTCGATAATACGACCCGCGGTGCTCGATAATACAATTTATGAACTCGCGAGTCGCGACGGATAATATACACGATAGGCTCGGTCTATGCAGAACCCAAAAAATATTGCCCATCAATCCATCATAGCCATCAATCCATCAATCCATCACAACCAGATTGTTGTTTTAGCTGCCCATTTCTCCCTGAGAAAGTGGGGGGGGCGGGGGGGGGGGGGGGGGGGGGGGGGGGTTCTACCCGATATCCGCAAAACATGATGCGAAATCCCAAACAGTACTTAGTACTGTCCTGAAGAATCTGGAGCGACTTGTACGGCCGCGCCTGCTATCCTTGGTCGCGGCCGTACACCAGTACCTGGGTTGTCTCCATTCGTTCGGCACCCCCGCCGCGGAACCCTGGCCGCGGGCCGCTATTCATTGGGCATCACACCGCCCACTCACACAACAGCAACCCCAACCACGCCCGTGCGACTGATTGATAATGCATTGGATAATAGTTTTGCATGTCTAAACAGTCAACAGTTGCACATGCATGGGGGCTAAACCGATCTACGGGTGAGCGCCACTAGAAGCCCAGAACGGCAGGGGCAACAAAGCATGACGGCCATATGCGCGCAGACAGAAGCTCGGAGCAGGCAGCATATCGCAGCAGCCAGCATGCAAACATGCGTATCGCACGGGGCAGCCGTCAGGCGCAACACAGCCAAGCGTAGTGTCTGAGCGATTACGCGACAGTAGTACCGACATTGTAGCATTTGTACATCATTGATCAATAGTCGTACTTACTTACATCAGTGCTTTAATATATGCGCACTGAAAGCAGAACGAAAAGCAATTGTGAAAGGTTGCCAGCAAAAGAGAGATATAAGCCTGAAACCAAGGGTCAAGCAGCAGGAAACAAGCGAGCCAAGAACCGAGCAAGAGCCACGGGGACCAAGTGGGTCCAGGGATGACACACTGAATAAAGCCAAGGAACGACCAAAAAAACCGAAAGGGGAACAAGAAGCATTGATACATTATAGTTATTATAGTATATAGTAGGCTGTGGCAGGGAGGGCAATCAAGGCAAGGGGTGAATATCACTTTGACACTGTAACTACTATAAAAATGTACAAATGTGTTTTTTCCTGATAATTGTCCTTTTGTGCATGTACTTCCCGGTGCACGCTTAATTTTTGGGCACGCTGTCCCATGTGTACTTGCGGGACGTCGCCATCATGGACATAATAATAGCATCGATATCGCATCCTTTGCGGGGCTTTTGACAGTACTTTGTAATACTTGTGCATAAAGCAGGAGAGGAAAAGGGGGGCTTAAAAGGGGGGGGGGGGGGGGGATCTGAAACCACAAGTAAACTTTTGTCTCGACGGCCTCAGATTAGTTATTAAAACTACACCCTTCCACAAAAGTATGGGGTTTGCGAATTCGATCGACATGCCCGTGCGCGGCTACACTCAGACCGTGCGCGTGTGCATGCATGTTACTTAGGGTCGTACGACTGGGGGGGATGCCACGATGGCGCGATACATCCGATATTGCAACATGGTAGCCGTTGCCGTCGACACTTTCATTTAGGCAAAACATGGCTGCTGGCGCTAGCGCTTCAAAACCACTAACAAATTGCGCCGCTCGTCATGTGCATTAATAGGCATGGAACACCACTGCCGCCCCCGTACTCATACCACATCACCCTTTGGTATGATAACTATCAACCATACACGCAGGGCGTTGAAATTACGTCGTCCACGACCTGGACCAAGCCCTACGTATCGATGCCGATAGGTTTATGGGCAAAGTCGTGGACAAAATGCGGCTGTGGTCGTTGCACGCGTAGGCGGGAGAGGGTTCTCGCGGCCTCCTTGCCGTAGGGCAAAGTTTTTCTATCGCAGTGCATGGCCGTATACTCATAGCGCGCCATGGTGAGCCCAGTAGGACGGCAAATGGCGTGCACCTTGATGCGTCCATTCTGGTAGAAATAATGTTGTGAAAGGAGGGGTCTGGCATGGCGGCCGTGGGCATCGCTCAAAGGGGGCATGTGCCAAGTATGAGTGGGGCATGCATGAGTACATCACGCAACACACTGTCCCGACACCGTGTATCGGGTTTCAAGATCCACTTGGTTTCACGCCAGTGTGTCAACAACCGCTGACATGGGGACGTCAGATTTCGACCTATTATTCTCAAAAATAATGTTCCTAAATGACCTCAGACGACCGTGGCGGAGTTGGAGAATTGTAGCCCTACCTGCTACCTCGCGTAGATTTCATAGTGGTATTTATATGAAAATAAATTCTGACGTTTCCTCGCAATGAACATAGCGATACCGCGAAATTGAGAGTTGCACGACAAGGCAGCAATTCTCAGTAGCGATGGTGTTATGCCACATCATCGTGCACGGGCGCACGTCGCCACAGTGGCCCCACCCATCCCAAAAACTTCTAGCCTCTGTGCTGACTTATTTCCTCGCCCGCCTACGGCCATCCCACCATACAATGGTCCTTGCATGCGCGGCGGAACGTACGGGGCACCAACCCCCGTTGTTGTGGGGGTATTTAAACGCTCAGTGCGGCGCAAGTGCCACTCATGTAGGACACTTGTCAGGCAGGGCCAAAGAGCTTGCTTACACCCTATGGTTTTAAAGGCGGAGCATAAATGTGCAACATTCCCGGATTTCAGGTCATAAACCCTAAATTCAGCTGTCCAACTATTGGTAAGCTCGGATTCCGCGAGGAAAGGGGTCTAGGACTTGTGGAGAGGTATATTGTTATCGATAGCGCAACTAGTACATTGTTATCGTCTATAATCGCAACTTATGGTCATTGCGATAACAATAACGGTAGCGCAATTTTGGAATCCCTGTAGTTTGTTATCCCACGGCACGAGCAGACGGCGACGACGAAATATCTAAGGAATTTCATCTCAGGAACTCTGGGGAATATCTATAAGGAACTTTATTTTAGAAATAGCGCAATGAAACCCGGCAGCCCGGCAAGCAGTACAGTACTGGCACTGGCCTACTGGGGATTCCGCGTACTACAGAGTATTTGCATTCTGAAATTAGGCTACGGGTAATCCCTACTGGTTACCCGCGCGCTGCCGCCGCCCTATCGACGACGTTTCGATGCGATACAGGCGGACCCGTAGCGACCTATCCGCTAGTGGGTATGCGCACAGCAGCCGTAACTAGTCGCCACCGGATGGGTGGCTACCAGGCAGGTCGCTGCGCGGCGGCTACTCTATCAGCAGCAAGCCTGAAAAGCGTGTGGTATAGGAGCAGGTTCCACATTATTGCTCGCGAGCTCACGCGCAGGTGCCCCAGCAGGAGCCGCCGCTGCCTATTCATCTCGCCCGCCAGCGAGCGAAGTGACGGGGGAGAAAATAAAAGCAAGCGGCGGTCGAGGGCTGCGCTCGGAGGCTACCCAACCTTCTCTCGGCGCCTCCCCCTCGTGGGCAGTCCAGGTGTGCAGCCCCATCGCCCCCCTTGAATCCTCCCGACCTTCGGGATGCTCTATGACGGGTATGTTACAGCTCGCCGACCTGGGCGCCCAGCCCCGAGCGCCATACCTGCGGTCGGCGGGAACCAATGCTGCCTCCCGTGCCGCCCATCAGGCGGCATCGGGACAGTGCCATCGAGCCACCGCGCTGGGCGCTCGTACTGTGTTAGGGCTTCGGACGGAGGCCGTGGCAAGGATGCGGCAGGGGCTGCAGCTGCTGCTGCTGCTGCCGGTGGTGGTGGGTGTGCTGCTTGGCGGCGCAGCGGTGCTGAGGATGCTTGAGGGCGAGACGGAGACGCTGCACAATTGGGTGGACTCCACCTACTTCTGCTTCACCACGCTCACCACCATCGGCTATGGAAACTTTGCGCCCACGGTCCGCCCGCAACCCTCATGCCCGTGTTGGCGCGACATCATGCTGTTGCTACCCCGACCCACTCACATGGTGTCATGACGCTACACCTAACAACATTTCCCACCCCGCCTGCCGCAGACCTCCAGCGGGCGGTGGTTTGTGACATTATACTGCATCCTGGGGATCCCCGTCTACTTTGCCTTCATCGCGCTGCTCTCTGTCACCGCCACGCGCTGCTCCAACGGCGTCATCACCGCAATGGCGGAGCGCCGCGACTGGCATGCCGCCGGCCCCCGATCGCGCAAGCGCTTCGTGTCGTGGCTCAACGCGATGGCGCTCGTCATCTTGCTGTTTGCCTACATAATACTGTCCACATCATTCATTTATTTCTACGGCGATCTCGCGAACTGGTCTGAGTGCTTCTACTTCATCATCATTACCTTCACCACTGTCGGGTGCGGCCTCGCTGCCTTTGCCACTCAGTACATCAATGAGGAAAGGGGGGGGGGGGGGGGGGGGGGATTGGAGCTCCGGTTCCCGGCGGTGGGGGAAGGGGGAAGATTTGCCTGCATTCCTGCCTACCGCCAATGGAAGCCGCCGCATTGCTGTACAGCTACGGCGACATCAGCCCGTATGACGTCACACAACCCGAAACCGGCGTCATTGCTGAGTACGACCTCGCCATCTTCATTACCATCACTGTCATCGGGATGACCTTGCTGGGAATGGTGTTGACGGTGCGCAGCCTTGCGGCCCTCCTTGTCTTCCCTCTGGAAAAAAATAATACATGGGCTTGCATCGCCACCGGACCTCCCCCCCATCTTTCTCAGGGCCTGGCCGATGCCCTTGACATCCCACACCCCTGTCACCTACCGCAGGCCATCCAGGACTACATACAGCACCTATTAGACAGGTCTGCCGCTACCCTGAGGGCTGCCCCTCTCCTGGCCTGGCCTCACCTGCATGCTTGCGCTAATTGTCCCCCCCCCCCCCCCCCCCTCTCCACCCCCCCCCCAAAATGGCTACCCAGCCAGTGGTAGGAATGCAACATCAGCTTCCGTCACGGAATGCTATGTCTCACACACTGTCGCGTCGTACCCCCCTCCGCCTGCTGCAGGACGTACCAGCAGGTGGAGCACGTGCTTCCGGCGCCCTTCCTGGACAGCGTCAAAGGGCTGGACGTGGAAGCACTGGCGCCTCCCGCACTGGAGGACACCTGGGTGTGTCTGGCAGGGCACCTGGACGGGGCGCTCAGGTATGCCCCTGTCTGTCCCCGCCCCGGCACCACGGCAGAAGCGTCACTGAGTGAGATTCGCCGGCTGAGTGTTGCACCTCGGCCCCGCAGGGTCTGGGACATGAATAGCGGCGTCTTCTGGGCAGAGCTGGACGCCGGGTACCAGGCCCCTGGGGAGCCGAGCCCCATGATGCTGCGCCAGTTCTCCAGCACCGACTCCCAGACCGGCTCGCCTGGCAAGCGCGGCGGGATGGGGGCCCTCCGCCAGCACGCCGGCCCGCCCGTCAGCTGCTGCCTGCTTCCATCAGAGGTGAGGCCCTCCCAGCTGACGGCGTCTGTGGTTGGTGATGGTGTGCTGCAATACCGGCAGGCCTCTGGTGAGGGGACACCGCCGCGCGTAGCTCCAAAGAATCCGTGGCCACATGGCTCCATCTTGCACCCCCCTTCTCCCCCCCCCCCCCCCCCCCCCCCCCCTTCTCTCTATATATATTACTAGCTAGTGTAGTACCGCACATCAGTCGACTTGTGTTTCAAAAAGCACCGATGATCCCGTCGGCAGCAAGTACGTCCTGCCAAGAGATGATGCCTTTCGCCATGTGTGCCAAAAATCACCTCAGTTAAGGCCAGGATGGTGCTGTGAGGGCGAGGTCAGCCGGCCCCAACTAGCACTCCTCCGCGCTTCGTGACGTTGCCTTCACCGCTCGCTTGTCTACGTTGCTGCCCCGCGCAGACCAGCCGGGAGCCCACCGCTGTGAGCGTCCATCGCCGGGGGCAGCTCCTGGCATGGAGCATCGGCGGCAGCGCGGCGCCACTAGCCAGCATCAACGCGGTGGGTGGAACCCTCCTCTTCCCTTTACCCCTGCTGCCTGGGGCCCTCCTGCCCACCCAACATGACCTCCCGCAGCGCTGCCTGGTGTCGCCCACAGGTGCAGGAGCTCACCAGCGGGCGACAGGACGGCCGCGGCCGCTTGCTGTGCGGGCTGAAAGTCTCACTTGGCGAGGCTGGCGACTGCGTTGTGACGGGGGACAGGTGGGGAGGGGCTGCCCTGCCGCTGTGCTTATGTGAGGCTTCTTTGTCCGCTTTCTGTACTCTTATCATTGGGTCGTATGTTGGGGATTTCATTTCATTAGATGTGAAGGGGGCCCTGTCCGTCCGGCTGAAGTAAGATGTAATTTAATGTTAATATCAATATTTGCGAAGGTAGTCAATGTAATCTGAAGAAAGTTACAATTTTTTTTCGGAACACGCGCTGATGGGTTTGATATTCTTGGTAGTGATACTGGGCCCATGATACAATCGCGCCCACCCAATCGCAGTCCGTACAACAATCTGCACATCGAGTGGACCGGGCACCCGTCTAGCGCCTATTTGCTTCCTTACTGGCGCAGCCTCCGTCAATGTAATCTGACGAAAACTGTCCTTTTTTTCGGAACACGCGCTGATGGGTTTGATACTCATGGTATTGATACTCGGCCAATGATACCATCGCGCACACCCAATCGCAGTCCGTACAACAATCTTCGCATCGAGTGGAACGGGCTCCCTTATTGGCGCAGCCTCCCTCGTTTTTCGATCAGTCTGATATGCCGCCCAAGGGGCTTTTGTCAGAAACGCTCTGATCTGTCTGGCTGAGCCGCATCATGGTCGCCCGGCCAGCTTCGGGAAGGTGGGGGTATGGAGCCTGGAGGCGGGCCAGGGCCGCTTTGTGAGCCGGGTGTCTTTCAACGTGGAAGAGGACGTGCGGTGCCTGGGCCCGATGAGCACAGGCAGGCAGTTGTTGGCGGCGGGCGGCTCGCCGAGCTTGCTGTGGAGGGACCGGGGCGTCCTGTCGCTGTGGGACCTGGAGCAGCAGCACCAGGTGCCCCCCCCCCCCCCCCCCCCCCCCCCACCCCTCCTCCTACCACTTGGAACCTGGCACTGTTAATATGCTTTTGGGGGGTTGTAAACCCTGCGCCCCCCTGGAGCCCGGCTCCTCCGGGCCTCGTTGCGTTGGTTGTTGCTGGGGGGGGGGGGGGGGGGGGGGTCGTTTAACATGTAGGCAGCACAATTCAACGCATTCTTGTTGGCGGATCGGCAGGTGTTCCGCCTGGACAACCTCAAGTGCGGGGTATTCCACACGGTGGCAATGCTGGACGACAATGTGACCCCCCTCCCCCCCCCCCCCCCCCCTTCCTCCTCACACACCATCACCCTCCTCCCAAGCTGTGACGGAAAATGCACCTCCTGATCTGGCTGCCCCTCCCCCCCCCCCCCCCTTCCCCCCTCCCCACGGCGCCGGTGTCAGCTGATAGCGACGGGCTGCGCCAGTGGAGCCAGCATCAGCCTGTGGGACGTCCGACAGTCCGGCCACACCAGGTGCGGCGTCGTCTTTACCTCGCCGGCGCTGCGTGTGCAGCGGTGCCATTGTCCATGCCTCCCACGCATTAGGCCTGGCCCTCGTCTCCAGCATTGATCGAATGCGCCCCTTCCCTCCGCTGGCGCGCAGGCGGGCCGGTGCAGACCCTGGAGGGGCACACGGGCGGCGTGAACGCGCTGCTGGCGCTGCCCAGCCAGCAACAGCTTGTCTCCGGCTCGGCGGACGCCACCATAGCGATGTGGGACGTCCGCGCGGGCAAGACGCTCCACGTGTTGGCTGGCCACTCCGGTTGGGCTTTCCTCCCAACCCGTTGGCCCTCACCCCTTGATCCCTTTTCCTATCTGTCGGCCCAGCGCATGTTGGGTGTCTAGACATCGCAGTCAACTTGCCGTTGAGGCGGCAGGCTGAGTGCGCACCCACCGCCCGGTGACCTCGCTCAGGCCCGGTGACCTCGCTCAGCTTGGTGGATGACCCTGACGGGGATCCTCTCCAGACTGCCCAGGGCAGGGACATCCAACGGGGCGGAAACGGTGATAACCTGCTGGTGCTGTCCGGATCAGAAGACGGGTGCGCCCCCTCCCCCCCCCCCCCTCCCCAATCAACCCCTCCCCAGGAACTTTTCCTTGTCTGCGCCTCTGCTGTCTGTCCGCCTGGAAAGCTGTGTGCTCTGAGGCCAGCGGCCGCCCTGCCCCGCCCCGCCCCTGAACGGCACGCAGGACTCTAAAGCTGTGGGAAAAGAGGCGAGCGAGTGGCCTTTTTGTGAATCGCCACACGTACTACGTGCCCAATGAGGGAGACTCAGGTTGGCAGCTCTAATCCCCCCCCCCCCCCCCCCCCAAACACACACACACACACACACACTCACAAAGACACCCGCCCTGCAACACTAATCAATCTGCTCTCCCTCCTCACGCTTTCATCCTTGGCTTATTGCAGAGGCGCAGCCAGGCACAGACGACATAAAACAGCTTTCCTGGGGCATGCACGGGCTTGTCGATATACATAGCAGGGAATCTGTTGGCCTCCTTACTCTTTGAGGCTTTAACATCAAAGGATGGCGGTCCCAAGCATACGTAGCTGCGCATAGCGGCCCGCTGAGCGACACAGTTCTGACTCGCGGGCGCTGCCATGCAGGCGGCGTATGCTGCAGCGCTGTGGCGTTCGTGCCACCAAACCGGCCGCGGCTTTCGCGCCTGTCGGCACCCGGCGTGCTGAGCCGCCCCTCGGCCGCAGCTGCCCGTCCCGACACTGCCATGGCCAAGGCAACAAGCGCGCCGCAGGCGCTGAGCGTGGTCACGGCGACGGGCGCTTGTCCGGCCGACAGGCTCGGGCGATTCTCAGCTGTAGCGCGCCTACAGTATGGCCCCTACAACGGCAATGTCGCCCAGTCAGCAGGCGGTGCAGCATATTGGTGACGGCACGACTCTTGCGATGGCCCTGGGGATTACAGACCAATGATGGAGCTCATTCGCGGCCCGCAGAGTATATCCCCCCGCCCCCCCCCCCCCCCCCCCCCCCCCGCACTTGGCCGGCAAGATGCTTGGCGATACCATAGGAAATCGGATAGCCACAGCATAGATACTGCTATCAATAGTTGTATGCCAAATCAGGGTATCTAGGGATGCCCATCATGAATAAGCAACCTCGGATGTATCAACACTGCTCCTCCAACACCCACCTGATTGTTGCGTTTCACCCTGGCTCAAACCCAGAATCCTTCCTGAAATCACGTCAGGCGCAATTCGCGATCACAAGTGTGTAAGGGTTGAGGGGACTATGTGAATGATTGTGTGCAAACAGGAGTGCCCCGTGGGCTCCCGCATCCGGGCTGCACCCTCTTCATTGCCGCACCACAAGGATGTTGTTGCATTGTTGGCAGGGCGGTCACAGATGAGGGTGCCATCCCGCACTCATGTATGCGGAACGTATTGGACTGTCACGGCTGGCAGTGCCACATCCTTAAGCCTTGGTAAGAGCGTGAATGGGTATTACAGCCGTTCAGCATGGCCGCCCCATCCGCGAGCCAAATAAAAACGCTCCAGCAGCAAAAGCAGCGAAGCGCAGAACAAAAAAGAGAGAGCTGTTGCAGTCAGTAGCTGCGGTGTGACACTCATCGGCCAACACTGGCAACCAGCACCCGCCAGTACACCGAGCGCTTGTGGTGACCAGGGAGGCGATCCGCCGGGGCACCATTCTGCCACCCGTGAACGTTCTCTACTGCAGCATTGCCTCAACCTGCGATGGGGTACGAGTAGCAAAGAGTCAGGCAGGTGTGAGGAAGTAAAGCCGAAAGGGTGGGGGGGGGGGGGGGGGACTTGCTCGGCAGGACCCAGATGCCGAGGCTACCCGGCCCATTGGCAGGATGCTGTGCGCTTTCGCCAGCAGACAAACAGGCAGGTCTCACCTGCTCCAGTTTGCTCTGCACCATGGCGAGCTGCTCCTCCGCCTCGGCCACCTGCCCCCGCACCTCATCCACCACCGCCGCGGGCGCGCTGGCCACAAACTTCTCGTTGCCCAGCCGCGCCTTGAGGCCGCCCAGGTTCTTCTCCAGCTTGGCCTGCTGCTTCTGCAGCCGCTTGCGCTCCTTCTCCGCGTCAAAGAGACCAGCCAGCGGCAGCAGCACCTCCAGCCCCTCCTTCACCACCAGCTCCACCGCGCCGTCCGCGCCGCCCTCGGGCATGCCACCAAGCACGGCGGAGGCCTCCGGGTCCAGCTTGGCCAGCAGCGCCATCACCGGCAGCTCATTCTGCGGAGGCCATCAGCACCGACTGCGGGTCAGCCCGAGCTAACTGCGGCGCGATTGCCACCCCAATCCCAGCTCGGATGATCAGCAGCAGATGGCTAACCATGAACGTCACTTGGAAAGAGTTCAGGATCAATGCAGCGCTCGTAGAGAAGACGGTTGGCACATATGTCAGCATACTTGCCGGACCAAACCGTATATGCAGAGAGTGCAAACACAGATAAGATACCAGTTGCAAGACAAGTTAATGGGATACCGGAGCCTGCGCCCACTGAAAGAACGGCGCACAGTTCATGGAGTCAGGGAGGAAGGGAATCGTTGGCAAGAGTGTCACGGAAAAGCATTTGCAGCACGCGGCTATGCGTTGAGTGACGGATGGGGGGGGGTTCGCCCACCTGCAGGCAGGACTGCATGTCTGCCGTGGACGCGACAATATTGGCCGGGATCTTCTTCCCAAGCTCCACACCGTACTCAGCTCGGGCATTACGAATGGCGCGCACAGTGGCCTTCGCACGGAAGGGAAGGGAGGGGGGGGGGGGGGGGGGGGGGCAGCTTCAGAGCCGTAGGTCAGAGAAAGTGCTCAGCCTGGCGGAGGCAGCTGGCAGATAATAGGACCCGCCACGACACGCTCCGATCTCGGCCCCCGCCGTGCAATGCAGCCGACGGCAAACCTGCAGCGACGCGTAGTCGTCCAGCGCAGCTTGGTCCACGTGGGCGGAGACCTTGGGCCAGGCCGCGACGATGAGCGGGCCCGGGCCATGCGGCAGCGCGCCCCAGAGCTCCTCGGTCACAAAGGGCATGAAGGGGTGCAGCAGGCGCAGCAGGGAGGTGTACACGTACACCAGCACCCCGCGCACAGAGGCCTGCGCCGCAGCGTCACCGCTGTAGGTGGCTGCCTGCGCAGGCGAAAGGTGGCACAGGCGCTCAGGATGTCGACGGAATCACAGCAGTAGCAGGGGCAAACAGCGGTGTTGGTAGAGCACGGCAGCTTGTCCCCACTGGCACAGCGCCCGGAGTCCCGGCGGTGCTAACCTTGGACGACTCAATGTACCAGTCGGCAAAGTCAGACCACGCAAAGTCATACAGCGTGCGGCCAGCCTCGCCGTAGTCGTTCTTGTCAATGAGCGCAGTCATGCGGTCCACTGTGTTGTGCAGGTGGCCGATGATCCAGCGGTCCGACAGCGACAAGCCCTGCGCACTTGCCACGGTCTGCCATCAGCCATACTCGACATTGGCGGGCATTCAGAGCGGCAGGCGCCAGGGCGGCTCCCCAGGGGCGATGGCCGCTGCCTCGCCCCGAAAACAAAACCTGGGCAAGCAGGGGCAGAGGAGTAGGCGGGGTAGAAACGAAAGCGGGCCCCACCTCCCATGCTGATGATTCAGAAAAGTCAACTGTGCACAGTCGTTGCCACTCGGCATCGTCAACCTCCTGCGGCCCAAATCAGATAGTTACTACTTAGAAAGACTCGTGTCCGTGAAAAATGCAAGCAGGAGCTGGGATAGGAGCATGAAATTTTCCAATGGCAGTAAGCTTGAATGGCAGCAGCGGGGCGCAGTGATTGGTGATGCCTGGGACAGGGGGGGGGGGGGGGGGGGGAGGGGGATCGATGGCGTGGCATTTAGTGGGCTGGCTCGGCACACACACCGACAGGTTGAACAGGAGAAACTTTCCAGCGTTCCAGATCTTGTTCACAAAGTTCCGCGAGTTTGTGACACGCTCTATGTTGAGGTTCAGGTCCTGCCCAGGCGTGGTGCCGGTGGCCAGAGTGAAGCGCAGCGCATCGGTGCCGTACTCTGCAATGGTATCCAGCGGGTCGACCACGTTGCCCAGCGACTTGCTCATCTTGCGGCCCTGCAAATCCACACCCGTAGACGTATTGAGTTTAAACCAGCCACTCGCTGAGATTCAACGGGGAATCGTGCGGGCAGTTGAGTCACTCGGGCGGCGGTGGCACCTTCTCATCGCGAACAAGGCCATGCAGGAAGATGGTGCTAAACGGTGATTTGCCAGTGAGCTCGATACCCATCATCACCATGCGCGCCACCCAGAAGAACAGAATGTCGTGGCCAGTCTCCATCATGGTGGTGGGATAGAAGCGCTGGAAGTCTTCCGCATCAGTGTTGGGCCAGCCAAGCGTGGAGAAGGGCCACAGGCCGGAGGAAAACCACGTGTCCAGCACATCCGAGTCCTGCATGGCCAGGCAGAGGGTCAATGTTATGCCAGTCCATATCAGAGCGCTATGGGGAATGCGGAGAAGGGATGATGAGGGGGCGCGGCCTCACCTGCATCAGCACAGTGGAGGTACCGTACTTCTCGTCGGCGATGGCGCGTGCCTCCGTCTCGCTGCGTGCCACGATGTAGCGCTCACAGCCATCCGCAACAACATCTTCCTCAGAGTCAAATACGTACCACACCGGGATGCGGTGGCCCCACCACAGCTGCCGGCTGATGCACCAGTCCTTGATGTTCTCCAGCCAAAAGTTGTATGTCTTCTCAAAGCGCTCCGGCACAATCTTAATGTCGCCCGCAGCAACGGCTGCCAGTGCAGGCTTGGCCAGTGGCTCCATCTTGACAAACCACTGCTTGCTGACCATCGGCTCAATCACCTCGCCGCCGCGCTGCGACCGGGGCACACGGGTCTGGTAGGGCTCGCGCTTGATGGCCATCCCGGCTTCCTCCATGTCCACCCACAGGGCATTGCGGCACTCGTATCGGTCCATCCCCTCGTACCTGCCCGCCGCCGCATTCATCGAGGCATCCTGTGGGCCGCAGAAGGCATGACATGCCAATCAGCTGCAGGGCAAAAGACATCATGGGTGTGCGCATGCGTGTGTGCATGTGCTGGCCAGGCTGGCTAGTGACGTCCTTGTTAAGCACCTTGTTCATGATGTTGATGATTGGCAGGTCAAAGCGTTGGCCGATCTCGTAATCGTTGTTGTCATGGCCCGGAGTGATCTTGAGGCAACCGGTGCCAAATTCCATGTCAACATATTCATCCGCGATGATGGGGATACGCCGGCCGCCGCTCATGGGCACCTCTGCCTCCTTGCCCACCAGGTGTTTGTAACGCTCGTCGTTGGGGTTCACGCAGATCTGCCGGCCCAGCACATGCGGGGTCAAAGCACATGCGGGGTCCAGCGGACGCGGCAGGTGCGGGCCAGCGGCATTATGTCAATGCTGCTGGTAACGAATGACTCGGACAGCAACAAAGCCATTTACTGCAGCGTGGCAAGCACGATGAATGCTCTTGTAGATTGTACCAATTACTCCCAAAGTGACAATGTGACTGACATGTGTCGTGTGCGGTTGGAAGGAAAGGCAGAGGGACACAAGCGGTCGCACCGCCGTATCGCCTAGGATGGTCTCTGGCCGCGTCGTGGCCACAGGCACCGACTCCTCCCCGTCCGCAATGGGGTACTTGAAAAAAAACAGCTCCACCTGCTCCTCAAAAAACTCCACCTCAAGGTCGCTCACCGCGGTCTGCAGGTTGGGGCTCCAGTTGACCATGTAGCTACCCCGGTAGACGAGGCCCTGTGCGCGAAGACGCCACCGCAAGTGGCATCACGTAAGCTGGCTGCAAAGACCAGACCCCCTGCCCCCCCCTCCCCCCCCGCCAACCTCTCCTCAACCTCTCCTCAAAAACTATGCCATGTCCCTTCTTGCTGCGACCCCAAAAGAGCTGGCCAACCACAGAGGTAGTACAGAGGTAGTACAGAGGCGCTTGGCCCGCCTACTGCGAACCATCCACCGGATACCACGTTGACAGGCGGTGTGCTTATGCATTCGGAACAGCTTTCGAGCTGAGCCAGCCCGGCCTTGCCGAGCCTCTCCTGCCGCCCCATTCCAACCCGGCCAGTAGCATCACTATCCTTCCGTGCCTCAGAGAGGTGCTGCGGTGCAGGCGCTCTGTACTACCCGCAGTTAGCTGGCATGTCACCGAAACACAAGTGGCCGTAAGCCTGTGCAGTGATTGTATCTGCAGGGGCGCCCATGGTACCAGCCTCAGGCTGAGCGATCATCGGGGCAGGGGGGCACTGCGCCACCGCCATGCCTCACCTTGTCATGGAGGCGCGAGAAAGCCTCCACCACCGCGCTGCTGAGCTGGCTGTCCAGGGTGAACGCCTCCCGGCTCCAGTCGCACGAGGCGCCCAGCCGGCGCAGCTGCATCGTGATGGTGCTGCCGTACTCACGCTTCCACTCCCACACCTGCCCGCCTACCTCGTCAGTCAATGCTGCAGCTCGCACAAGACACTGGATCATGGGGGACCCCTGGGAGGGAGGGGTTGAGAGAGGGGGGGGGGGGGGGGGGCGGCAAGGAGTGTGATGGGACAGGCAGGCACCTTCTCGGTGAACGCTTCGCGTCCCATCTCTGTGCGCTTCAGCCCCTCCTGCGCCAGCATCTTCTCCACCACCATCTGCCAGTCCAGTGAGAGAGCCGCACCCATCAGAAAACTGTACCTCTTCCCACCCCCCACAATCAGCACATCTTTGTGTCCTGCTGCACCCTAGTATGAGCAGCTGCTGAAAGGTGACTGGCGGGACGAGATGCCAGTCCAGCTGATAGTTTGGCCTCATTGGGGCGGAATGTGGCTGTGGGCGCACCTGCGTAGCGATGCCAGCGTGGTCGGTACCAGGCAGCCAGAGGGTGGGGCGGCCTCTGGCTCGAGCAGTGCGCGCCATGATGTCCTCCAACGTGGCAAACATTGCGTGGCCCATGTGCAGCTTGCCCGTCACATTGGGTGGCGGCATGGACATCACAAACGGCTCGCCAGTGGCACTCGTATCCGGCTTGAAGTGCCCCTGCTCCTCCCACCTGCGGTGAAATCAGGCACATGACAAGCTAGAATGAGGGCGACAGCATGGCGGGCGAGTGAAGGAACAAGCCATGCATCGGCGAGCAACAGGTATGGGAGACGCGGGGCAGCTGCGCCCTACCACTTGTAGATCTCCACCTCCCGAGAATAATCAAAGTTCTTTGGCAGCTCGACAGCGGGGCGGGGCGCTACCTCCGCTGCCGCCGCATTGACGGCCGCCGCCGCTGCTGCGGACCTGAAACAGCCACAATGGAGAATGGGAACGTGCGGGCAAAGTGAACACCATGCCTTGGTGCTTATCCATCCCTCGAGCACCCCCCACGCCTGTCATCCCCCCCCCCCCCCCCACACCACTTCCACTTCCCTCCCCCTCATCCCACTACTCCTACCTTCCGTGCATGCAGTTGAGCACTGCTAGTCTGCACCGTGAATGCGGCAGCGCTTCTCTACTACCTAGCAGGTAGGAAACTCCCCTCCCTGCACCCACCTTTCTCTATCCGAGTATCCACACCCCTGGCAGTGCACCTTCCTTAACCTCGTCCTATATCGCCAGCTGCTTTACCGCTCAGACCATGTGACCTCCACTTCCCCTCCACCCCCTTAACCCCCAGATGCCAACCAGCTTCTGGCATGCCTTGCCAATGCTAGACAGCTCCTCAGGTCCTCACTGTGACCCCTCCAATAGGCCCTTCGAGCCTACCAGGCTGCAATCATCGCTACCGGCAGGCCTGTGCCCACGCCGGATACCACCTTCCACTTGCTTAAGGGAAGTTCGCCGCAGGGGGGGGGGGGGGGGGGGGGGGACACACCGGGTGCGACGAAACGGTGAGTGGGGCGGCACCGCCCAGGTGGCACGCCAGCTAGACGAAGCTGCGATGGCTGGTGTTGGCGAGATCAGCGACCGACGCGGCAGGTTCAGCGGGGACGACGCGCTGCTGAGGCCTCGCCGCGCCGGAGCGGCGAGCGGAATTGGCCGCACGCCGGCGGCGACCGAGGCGGCGGCTGCCGGCATGGCGGACGGGGGGCGGGCAGGCAGGGCGGCACGCAGATGTCGCAAACCCGCGCCGCGCATTCGGGTGCCCGAAGACCGTGCCTCGCCACCAGGGCGCGCGGGGAGGGGGTGTCTAACTCGCGGGCGCCGGTGTTGGGGGTGGCTACTGACACCGCCGTCGCTTCCCACGGGACGACTGCTTATTCTACTCCACGCCGGAGCTCATTTGAACTTTTTGGTTACAGGGAGAGCGTCCGGAGAATGCACGCAAAGTACTGGGGGAGGAAAACGCCGGAGCTCATCGGCTATTTGGCTGCTGGCCTGCTGGGCCGAGCTGTCAGCCTGGTGCTACGTGTAAAGCTCAGGAGCAGGACTTGCCTATCCACGCTGCTTTGTATTGGTTCCTCGGGGTAGTATTGTCGCGTACGAGGTACTGCGCTCACCGCATATCTCTACGACGCGCGGACTGACTTGGGCGCGATTGAATATCAGAGCGCCGCAGCAGCATAGTAGCGACTATTGTGTCCCCACGACCCGCAATATGTGAGGGTCGTGATATAGGGTCGTGATGAATGTGAGGGTCGTGTAATTGGGTCGTGATGAATGTGAGGGTCGTGACGTGGGGGCGCGCCATATGACAATGCGATGTGTGTGTTTTAATTCGCCAGCTCCGTTGGAAGTGTGTTCCCGCATAGCCAACTCTCTATAAATCAGCAGCGAGGCGCACAACTAGTATCTCAAATGATAATATGGGTTGAGTTGCCAGGGTAAATTTATATTCATCGTGTCATGATTTACAATACCGATCCTGCAGTGCTCAAGGCCAACATACCATTAGCCCGCACCTCCCTACACCCCATCGTCATTGATGTTCGAAATTGATGCGCGTTAGAGAAGTCCTTTGTCATTTACTGTCGGCGATATCAGCAGAGTATCGCCCCCAGCCTCGCACAATGGCGGACGTCCAGCAGGAAGAACACGGAACCTGGCCGATCCGTGTGGTCGTTTGTTCAATTCTTAGAGGCTAAAATTTATGACCTGAGGGGGCGCATGAGGAATTGTTCACACTGCTGCCCACCCACGCCCTTCATTGATTCTCTTTCTCTACTATCACGGCAGTCCATTAAATTCTCTCAGATACATGAAGTCGTAGCTATCACAGTGTTGCGAGTTTCATTGGCTTCGCGGCTGTGGTTCTTTTGACTCCTAAGCCCACAGCCAATGTACTACCCATGATATCAACATCAGCAGATCTTGCTTACGCCCGTGTCTGTGGATGCTAAATATTACAGGTTGCACAAGAGAAGCCAACACCGGCAAGCAGTTTAGCGGTCTAGTTGACAGTTGCCGCGGCGCCATTTTCCTGTGCTGCTTTCCTCGCCGCCCGCCTAGCTGCCTTGGCGCGGTCCTGCTCATCCTCGTAATCGCGGATCAGCGTCTCTAGAACATTTTGCTCTGGCTCCCAAGAGTCCTGGCAGCCCGCAAGGAATTTGTATTGTGCATTTGTGTCAGAAATATCCGTTAAGGCAGAGGCATGAAGCCATACTATAAGATAAGGCTGGCCGGCAAAGTAAGCTTTGGGCTATAAGAAGAAAGTGGGTGCAACATTCTGGTTGACATGGGCCTGGTCACAGACATTGCCCACCTCATAGTCATCCTCCCATCTGATTAAGTACTCTACGTTGCCATCCACACGGCGCTTGTCAAGGATCTCCGCAGCTGTTGCCCATTCCAGCTGGCTGCGCCAGTCCTCCAGAATGTCCTCGGCAAGGTCCTTGCCGGGGACCTTTTGATCGCAATGGACAGAGCCACACCAATCAGCTGCCGTTTGTTTAATATGGCTCAAGGCATGGCAGGCACATGGGATACTCTGATGAAGTTGCCTCACCCATGAGTCCTCCGGCTGTGACCCGTCCTCATCAACCGGCCACCGGACCAGGTACTCGCGCCCCACACCCTTCTCAGCTACACGCTCCTCCAGGATGGCTAGCGGCTCCACATCCTATGTTCGCATCACCGGGAGGGAGGAGGAAGGTGTGTGTGTGGGGGGGGGGGGGGGGGGGCGGGGGTGAGGGCAATGTCAGTGAGGGTAAGCAACACCGGCATCACTGTGACCCCTCGCCTACCTTTTTGCCCCCCCCCCTTTTATACACAATCAAACTTCTGTGCTACACAATTTCACACACGCATCCACATCCACACACAAACACACACACACACACGCGCGCGCGCGCATGCACACATCTCTAGCGTTGTTGCTGGGCAGGCCTTTCGGAAATGAAAACCGGATTACTGAAATACTGCTGATCATTGCGCCGTCATAATGTCAATAGGACATGCCTGTCAAATGCCATTTCTGATAGCCACACCTTAATTGCGGCTCAGTGGGTGAGGAACTCGGACCCAGGCTACACTTTCCCTGCTGCATGGCGAGAGGCCATTGAATACTCTATAACGCAGCATATAAAGCAATTATAGAACTAACTCGTGAAGTGGTATTGTGTTGGGAACGAAAGGGTTTTTGAAGCAGCCCAACCTCATAAAGGCTGTCCACCATAACTCGTGCAACAGCCTCCAAGCCGGCACGCTTTTGCAGCAGCTGCGGCACGCCAGGTGGCATGTTGGCGCGCAGGCTCTCAATAAGGGTCATTGGGCAACGTCCCTGTGCATCTTCCTGCTCTGAGTCTGCACCCGCATCCTGTTGCAATTGGAAGAGGTTAGGCACGCAAGGGAGAGACAGCGTGCCTCTCTCTGCCCCCGGCAGTCAGAGGCAGTCAGCAGGCCACATCTATGTGCACCCTGGCGCTGCTTCGCTACGTGACAGGACTATGTGAACGGGGCTGGGGAAGCGAAGTTTTAAGGCCAGCACCAGCAGCGTGATGACGGTGGAGGTGTGCAGGTAGCCGGCAGCCATGTGCAGCGGAGTGTAGCCCTCTCTGTCGCTGGTGTTGACATCTGCCCCATAGTCGATGAGCAGCTGTGTGCAGTCGGAGCTTCCAATGCCAGCTGTGAAGTGCAAAGCACTGGCAACCACACAGACAGTGTTACAGTGGGGATATGGACTCCTTCTGAGTAGGTGGGACATGCTTGATTTGGGGCAAACCTGCGTCCATTCTCGTCGATGGTGTTAGCCAGAAGGCGCTTGCCGCCCTTCAGCATCTCAGTCATGGTGCCAAGGTCACCCTGTTGGGGAGGAATCAGGCCGAGTGTTCACGTACTGGAGCAGCTGCTAGCAGTGTACGAGTGCAGCGGGCTACATATCATACAGCAATAGCCAAGTGGTGCATGCCAACCTCACGGGCAGCAGTCCACCACTGCTGCTCGTAGTCACGGAGTACATCCTCAGAGATATTCTTAGTCTCTTCCCTGCAAAACAAGACTCAAGCTTAACGCTATTGAACGGTGAAGGTGCCTGGTCAAATGTCATGGAGACAGCTATGAGAGGTGGACCCTAGGTGCCAAATGGGCACACCGGCTCACCAGGTGCATGGCGAGCCATCCTTCCACTTGACAAGATACTCTACGAACTTGCGCCCGGTGTCCTCGTCGATCATTGCACGCAGGGCAATTAGCGATTCGACCTCGAACTCCTCTTTCTCTGGGTCATACGCCTGTTGCCAAAGCAGCGAGGGTTAGCGCTTAGGCTGTCCTCCAAAAGCACTGGCTGTGTCTTTGCAACCCCTCCGCTAAATCCCCAGAATCACACACATAACAGTGTGAAGACATGCTCCTTGCTCCTTACCTGCGGGACGACTGTCGCCTTTAGCGCCTCCCCCGCCCTGCTGAAGAAGTTCTTCTCAGGCCTGCGGGCTCCACTGGATGCCGACGTGAGCGGGCTGGCCGCCTGCTGCTGCCCCTGCTGCTCCTCGCTCACAGCGCTCACCCGCAAGCCGAGCGCACGCCCGCGGCAGGCGTGCCGGACAGCCCGCGGAGCATGCTGCCGCACTCCTGGCGTTGCTCGCCGCGTGAGCACGGCGGCGCTGCCGGGCAAGGTTGCCATCTTCCGGCGGTTCTGCAGGATTAGCTACTATCGGCGCCAGAGTCGGCGGGCTTCTCGTCGGGCTCAAACAGCGCAGATGATCGCGGCTCCCCGCGTCGCGTGCTGTGCTGGCTGGATTATGTCAGCCTATGAAGGTCCTCGCTCTCCCAACACCAGCTGTGCGGTGGAGGGATGGAATCGGGCGAGGTAGCACCTGTAGAAAAGGATCCTTTTTCCAGAAACTGGCGCAGAGTGGAGTGACGAGGAGGATAGCCGCCTGGAGCGGGCGCCGGGTGGCGCCGCCCAAACTACAGCATTGCGACTACCTGTACTACCTGTAAACGGATATTATCACGTCGTCACGGTGATGAGCGCGCGGCGAAAGCAAACTTCAGTACTTTGTGCGATCATCACGCTTTGCGTGCTGCGACTGCTTGGATACAACCTGGCGAATTATTGACATCCTGGCGATTCGATTCCGGAAGATTTGCATATTTTCTTCGGTGTGAGGGGAGAGTTGGAGATCTTTATCGTGCCACCTTGGACACATCTCCTGGGAGATAGCGCCCAATGTATCTGGGTACTGTATCGAGGCGCTCTGTCGGTGGAAGAAGCACCCTGGTACTGTCGTATTCTGGAAGTGGTGGCAGTGCTGACGTCACCACCTTATTGTCCACGCAGAGCGCGGGCCGGCGCCGTACTCCAGAGCGGCCGACGAAACAATCTGCTTTACGTGAGGCTGCAGGGCGAACCTGTCGACACCACGAAATCGAATGCTCACCTCACCACACGGCTTCGCCTGCCCCCTGCGTGAGGGATCGACCGTCCACTCAGCTTAGCGCACAACGTATTTGAACCCCCCCCCCCCCCCTCCCCCCCGGGAAGCAGCTGGAGAGGCCGCAGTGGGTGGCTGATGGCGTCGCCGGGCGTGCGGGTGTCCACCCGGAGGCGGGCCAGCCGGCGCGAAGGCATGGCGTTGCACACGGTGGAGTACTGGCCGGCGGGTTCCGCGCTGCGGGCGGTCGTCGTCTTCCACCACGGACTCGCCGAGCACTGTGGCCGCTATGCATACGGTGCACTCCCGAGCTACGCAAGCGCGCTCTCCCCCCCCCCCCCCCCCCCCCGTCCGCCGCAGCTTTTTTTTAATACAGCGGCAGTTAATGCCGCATAACCTGACGACATATGTGTACATTTACACACATCCGAACACATGTATACATATATGCATTGTCTGAACACCAAATGTTAAAATGTTCTGATTGTTTTCAGTCGGCAAGAGATACGCACAGGCAGGCATCGCATTCCTCAGCTACGATGCTATGAACCATGGGCTCAGCGATTCCGAGGACGCTGCGGACCGCGCCTACATTGACGACTTTGAGCACCTGGTATAAAGTCATCAACTCCTTCCCCACTGACCATACTGTTCCTAATGCTGTCGCATACTGTGAGTTTTTCAAATGGGGACGAATCGGTGCACATGACTGTACAGGATCATGCACATAACGATGACCATGTGTGCAAAGCCAGGTGGACGACTTGACTGATTATGCAAACAGTGTTCGGGAGGCTCTGTCCAGCAGAGGGGGCACCCCTCCGATGTACCTGCACGGCCACAGTGCGTCTCCACGGCCCGCAGCTCGCATGGGTCCCGCTAACCGTTTGTTGAGGCAGCAGTTGGTGACGTGTGGCATGTCGCTGCAGGCATGGGCGGGCTTGTGTGTAGTTATGCAGCGCTACGGAACCAATCCATGTGGCGAGGTCTGGTTCTCAACTCTCCACTGATGGGCGTCGAGGGTGGCCTGATCTTACGCATGCAGATGAAAGTGGGGGCCGTGCTGGCTGCGCTCGCGCCGCACGCCAAACTGGTGCCGGCAGCTCAGCCCTCAACACTGTCGCAGGACCCAGAAGTGGTGAGAGGCCCCTCTTCCCCATGCGTTCCCAATGTCCCCAAGAATCAGTTGATCCTAGCTCTCGTCGTTATGCAAGTGCCTACCCTCTCACCGCACAAAGCCACACAATCATAGTACCAGGTCACCTGCGATAAATATTCGCATGCACCCTGCACGCACCGACACAATTGATCAAGGGCAAAAGCTGTGAGAGGTATGCATACTCCGCGAGCGCTCTGCTTCCAAGTTGGCTAGACCTGAGGTGGTGGTACACGTGACTGGGGGCCAGGTCCGCAGCTATGTGGAGGATCCGTTGGTGGTTCAAGGGAATGTGCGCTCCAAGACCGCTTACAATCTGCTCCAGGTGGGCTGCGGGGCTGGCCTCGCTCTAACCCCCGCACTGGCAGCAGGCAAAAACGTGCATCGACTGCCAAGCTGTGTGTGAAATACTGGCCTGTTGCCCTGCACAGGCCTTCCAAAGACTGGAGGAGTCCTATTCTTTGATCGAGCTCCCGGTGCTTGCCATCCACGGCCAGGAGGACACGGTGTGCTCACTTCAGGTACACTTCGAATATCCATTGGATAACTGTTTCGCTGTGACTGAGGCACCCTCTTGCATCCGCACTCCGCTGGGGAGGTGCTAGTACAGCCTTTGCAGCTTAGACTGCTGCTCAAAGTTGCGTGATTCACTTATCCGAAGCTTGGCTGGGTGTGCTGACGTCGGTCGCAGGCGGTGAAGCACTTCCTGGATGGATTGAGCAGTAAGGACAAAAGACTGGTGATCATGCCGGGCGGGTGGCATGAGCTGGTGCATGGGCCTGAGAAGCAGGAACTGATGACGAAGGTGCTTGACTGGGTAGCGGAGCACATGCCGGCTCGTTCAAACTTGTAGACGCGTGAGTATTTCCTGGCTGGATGTGTTGGAGTCATGTCTCCAACATGTCTCGGCTATCCAACATGAGCTATCGCCCTAGTCTCGGCTGCATGACGGCAGAGGACAACCCTACTGCCAATATGGTTTGGCAACCCTGGGCGCATTGACTCTAGAGCCACGCGATGCTGTTTGAACCGTTGTATATTAGGCTCCCAAATGTGTATATAAATCCATGAGTGCATTGGTATGAACATGTTTTTTTTCTGATGTCTAGGCCAATCCTGTGGACCCACAAGAGGAAACACGGCGGTCTTTCTCAGACCCCCACTGTATCCCTGTCCTGGATCACTGGCACGCAAGCATTTTATAAAGAACATCATGAGGGCTATCCTCATAATCTATCTGCTAGCCTGGTGGAAAGCAGACTGTGGCGCTCTGCTTCCTGAAATGTAATCGACTTGTATTGTGATTTTATCTGCTTGTCATCGTGACCCAGCTATGGTGCAGGCCTCAAAGTCACGGGCATACCATGGGCCATACTAGTGGCAGCTGCGACGCAGGTACTGCAACAATAAACTCATGAAGCTCCCTCTATCAGGCAGATGCGGGTGGGCATTGCCACCAAAGGGGCGAGAATCAGGGCAAGCTGGCTATGTCTGATATACTACACCTCGTTCATAATCAGTAACAGTAAAACAGTATGGACATCACACGAAATCATTCTAAATCAACTGTCGGCATCAAAACATGCACTGTTTTATCGATGTCCTGCCGTGTGATTCCTTGCATGAAGTTTGGGAAATGCAGCAGCAGCCTGCTTCTATTGCCGCCAAAAAACCAGCAGGGCGGATGTGACACTTGCATTTGCTGGCTTGCTAGCGTGGAGAGGGTTGCAAATTCAGTAATTCAGTACGTCACTACAGCTCCAACGGACCAACCGTGACAAGGTGGAACCCCACTGGAACATCTTCAGCCGATATTGGTCAAAACCTATTGCCGTGTAGCACATTTCCGCCGAACTATTGCCAACCCCAAGCAGATTTCGCCGAAATAGTTCCACATGGTGTAACCAGCAGGTACTCATATATGCACTCAAATCTCAAGTGACCATGATGTATAACCTTGGGAAAGCACGGTATAGTAATTCACCTACATGCGCAGATAGGTTTGTTAGTAATATTTGTGCACCCCGCCTCGTTCCCCCGGGGAAGGGTCACTTGCCTTGCTGCGTGGAGAGGGCCAATAAAGACGGCCATGGCAATGCGTAGAGCGGACATGCCGATGGTTTATATACTGCTCTGCCTTGAGGCTCTGTAGGTGGAAGGCGTCCTTGAGCTGCCGACACTCGTTGTTGCAGATGTCAAGAAACTCACATGCTGGTGCCAGCCATGCACCCACTGTGGTAGCGGTCCATTACCGCTCTGAGAAACTCTCAAAGCGTGGCAGGTTGGCTCCATAGAAATGAGAGGTGGCATGCAGCAAAGGGCAATATCTAAGGCAATACACAGCGGCGCGCTGAATTGATTGTTCTGAATGTTCTCAGGATTCTGGGTTTTATTTGTGTGTGCGAGCGGTGAGAAGGGAAGCTTTCTCTGGACCAATGAGCCCCACAAGCTACGCGTGTTATTTTGAGCTAACAACTGCCGACCTGTTTCTGAATTCCTAGAGGAGACAAAACCCGCAAGGCTGCCCAAGCCGAGATTACAGCCTTCAATTCCATGAGAAAGACCATGGGATGAGTCAGACTGTGGTATGCCGCGCAATGCCTGGCCAAGTGAGCTTAGGTAGGCGCTTGCGGGGCATTTGATGGGGAGATTAGAGAAACTATGGGTAGCATTAAGGGAATTTTATGTCCTACAAACCAGTATTACTATGACCAGCTGGGCTCTTCATCAGGGTTGCGGATGGCCTGTGCGTCCCATCCACTCCTGAAGTAGCTGGCCATAGTGGGGAACTCGTGCGAGATTAGCCGGCTGTGGCCCACCAGGTATGCCCAACATTCAAGAACCAGCCGGGGGAATCGCTCAAGGATGACTGGCTTGGCCAGCAACGGATGCATCACCGATTTGTTGATTCCCCGATCGGTGGCGTGCGTGTGTTGGTTGCGAATGAAGCGGAGGAGGCCCCATGGCTGCTGTTTGTCCTCCCTGGTCACAGGGAATGAGGGAGACTCATATTCCTCGACGGAGGGGAACCAGCCTTTGTCCTCGTAGCAGAGTTTCACAGCGTCTGAAAGCCCTGGTATGGGTGCAGCCGTGAAGTTGCCAAGCGCAACAAGAAAGCTGATCCCTTTGCGGGCGGACCAGAAGAAAGGGTGAGACAGGAGGATCCTGTGGTGCGGCGTGTTGGTACTGCGCGCAATGCTGTGCATGGCTCGTTCGTTGGGGTCAAGCTTGACCAGTTCTTTGTGTAGATGCTGCAGAGCGACGCGGTGATATTCTGGCCACTTGCGCGGCACGAGATCCGCTGCGGAGTTCCTGACAAAGCCGGGGTCCCGACCGATCAGCAGGAAGTGCACCACCATCCCCAGCGAGTATAGGTCGCTCGTGATGTGCGCCTCGGGGAGCTGTTTTTGTGCCTCGGGCGAGGTGTATACTGCCGTGCCATCTGACACGCTGACCTTGGTGCTCTCCTTCACTTTGTCAACAACACGGCTGATCCCAAAGTCTATCAGGCGAATGTTCTTGTAGCGGTCCACCATGATGTTGTCAGGCTTCACGTCACGGTGCACAAGGGATTGAAACTGCCCGTAGTTGAGCTGTTCCAGCACCGCCAGCATGCTGCCCAGCACATATCGAACGAGCCTGAGGTGCTCCACTGTGCCAATGGCGTCCTTAGCCCAGTTTGTCACCGCCTCTTGCAGGGTGCCCTCCATGAGCTCAAGGATGACCACGTTTTGATAGTAACACAAACCCTCGTCCTCATTCTCTTTGGGGCACTGGAACGACCCCAAATACTGCACCGTGCCAGGCAGGCCGCCATGGCGCTTGAGAGCCATCATCTCCTGCCTGAAATGCCTGGCGAGCTGGTCCTTCTGTTGCTGGTCATTGGCGGGCTGGGGCCGGAAGACCTTGAGCGCCACCTCCCGCCCGTCGGACACAGTGATGCCAAGCCACACGCTGGCAGCAAAGCCTTCACCCACCTGGCTGTTGATCTGCGAGTGGGTGAGAACGCCACCATGCTCCAGGAATTTCTTGTTCATCTGCCCATTGTTTAGCCACTCGTGGTAGTGGGCATGAAAGCGAGTTGAAACACCCCTATCCCACTTTTCCACCAGACTCTGGTAGTCGGGAAGCTTCGGAAGCCTTGTAGGCGTGAAGGCCTTGAACGTGGGAAGGTCCAGCAAAGTGAGAAAGTCCGGCGAGCTGTCCTCTGATGAAGTGTCAACGTCCAAGACATCCGCAAACAGGTCAGCAGAAGTGTCTGGGCTGAGCTCTCCTTGAGAGGAGATTGTCCGCTGCTGCACTGGTTCCGGCGAGCCGCTGTTGCTGTTGGGTATCTTGTGGTCGATGTCACCTGCAATGGCCAACGGCTGTTTGCCTTGCCATGGCTTCCGCTTCATGTTGGGCTGAATTGTGGGAAGGGGACTCCCCAAGGCAGGAAAATCAAGACCCAGAGCCGGGAAATCTGCCTCTGGCGCTGCACATGGTCTTGTCTGTGGCGACGGCGATTTGCTGCCAGCTGCTGTGCTCCAGTGGTTTGGGACTGAGGCTTGCTGCGCACGCGCCGCATGTGGGAGATATTTCTGGAAATACCTTGGAATGGGAGGCTTCACGCCGTCCACATTCTGAAAGGCGTCATCCAGCCATGCACAGGGAAGAAGGTGGGCAAGCATGCACTGCGCCTCGTCAGTCACAGTGCACCAACGCGAGTTGCACATGTAGAGAGAGTTGCAGCCTCGTGTCCTGGCAATGTACTTCTGCTTGATGTTGAACTGGCTGCTAACATGGATCCCGTTCTCTGCCGTGAGTGTCAGCTGCCGAGTGTAGTCGCCGTCAGGCGCGTCAAAAGCAGGCGTTTCCATGTCTGGATGAATAGTCAGATCCTTCGTGTCGTGCGCGTACAGGCACTTCTTGAACTTGCAGCATGTCCGATTACCATTGACTTGGCACTTGTACCTCCGGCAGCGCTCCTTAATGACTGAGCCTTGCACATGAAGGTAGTTGCAGTTCTGCCAGTATGGGCATTTCTGGTAGAATGTGTATGAAGTAGCAAAGAATGGTGCGGAAGGGTAGCTCGCCTGGTGCCGTGCCCTCCTGTATGCGACGCCCACCGCCAGCAAGAAGCTGTATCACGTGCCGGGTGACTTTTGTGGGGAATGTGCTCTCAAAAGGGAACTCGAAGACTGGATATTCACGATGATGCGAGCCCCAGTCTGTGCAATGGAACACACACAAGTCTTGCGGAGCATCAGGTGGGAGCGGCTGATTCTGCTGGTAGCCTCCGGGTGGCTGCAGTTTGGACAGACTGTGAGCAAAGGAGCACGTCTTGCCATACGTACAGCCCTTGGGTGGATTGTGCTTGATGACCTTCCCAGGCTCAAATATGCCCTCGCACAAGCGGCTGAGATGGTCATAGATCTTCTCAGTCTGCACTGTGTTTGTCCAGAAGGGCGGAACGTGGTGTGAATTGTCTGAGGTCTGCGGTGGCGGAGGGATTCCTTGGGATTCGTCCAGGTTGGTTGACATTATGGAACTCCCTGCACATTTGAAACGAGTGAGCCAAGGACAATTCCGAGAGAGGCGCGACTACAGGTGCGGTACATGTCCATGTGCTGCTAGTAACGGACTAGTCTTTACTCATTAGTTCTCTGCTGATGGCAGCTGTACGTAGTAATGTCATAGAGCTTCAGTGTCGCAAACAATTATAGATCTTTCTGTTTGATATTGTGTGACGTGTTCATGGCGGTCAATACCCCCCCACAGGCACAAAAATGATTGTTAGATGAAGTATCGCAAAGGTTTAACGAAGTCAAAACAAAGTCAAGCCATCATCGGCAGTGTCGTTCAATGTTATGTGCCGCACAGCAAGCCACCCTTTGTTCCCAATTAGACGAAAATGCAGTTTGCTGCATTATTTGTCTCAAATCTGGCGCAAGAGATTTAGGCATCCCGCAGCCTGCAGTATGCTACCAGTGTACGATGACAAAACCGGCTCGTCGACCCAGAGACCCTCTGAAGCATTAGGATGGTCCAACGTTGACCCAATCACGGCACATACGGCAGCGCGGCCCGCGGATGAGACAGTCAAGTGTTTTTTTTTCTTATAATATTTGTCTTCTTGTGGCTCTGTACATGTCAGTCTGAAGCCAGTACATGTCTGCACGTACCCAAACCAGACGCATCGTTTGTGTATCGACTACAAATACAGTCTACGACTTTAGGACTCGGTGGTCTACAATAAGGCACCTGCATCTTAACACCGCCGGATATCGAGGGCGCATAAATTACCGCAGTGTTACTGCCATATATATGTCACACCACCCCGCAACTGGGCGCAATGCCCACATAATATAGGGATATACGCCGGAGCCCGGAGCTGACGGTCAACTAACCACGAAGTCGCTGCGAGCAGCAACACGCTACTTTCCAGGGCAGACCTGCCAGAACTGCAGTCGGCCAGGCAATAAGTGTAGCGCGCCTAAACGACACCGCTTCATTTCGCCCGCGTCCTGCTAAGCGAGACCCAAGATCTTGGCAACACGTCGTTGCAAGGATCACACTCGATCACATGTCACCGAATCATCACACCGTCACAGAAAAATCTTTGCCCCCCTCCACCCCCGCCGCCCCCCCCCCCCCCCCCCCCCCCCCGCCCCCCCCCCCGGCCCCACGCCCCTCTCCTCCTGTGCCCTGGGCTATGGGCAATCTACCCCATCTCGCGAAAGTGATCCGTCGATGCAATTATCTTTCTGCAACAGATGTCGTCGTTCCTAAAACGCGCGTACCTGTGGCGTCACAACCTACGCGTTGAAGTCCGTAGCAGTCGCGCAAGGGGCACGCAAAACCTCAGGTTGTCGCCCAGTGGAGGTACGCGCCTACTTGTGGCTGTAGGTTTGGGAGTAAGTGGTTCTGTCAGTGTATCGACGATAGAATAGCGGTAGCGACGACTAGACCGAGCCAGGCGTAGACAAACTACGCGCAGATTCTTTTCGGTACTATGATTCCGTACCGTAACGGGGCAATTCGCCTTCTGCTGTAACGGGGCAATTCCAAGCCAATCAGCCACTAGCCCTACTACCCTGTACTACGCATGAGATATCATTCACATCTGCGGCTCGGAACGGTACAGGTATGCGCGTCCGGTACCTGCTGTATGTATGGGGATACTGTACAGCGACTACTCTGTCCGCAGACGACGAACATTCTGTTACTCGCCGAGTGGGCGGCTGATGATGCTGAATTAGGCGGGTCCGATTTAATTATATGTTTTAGAACCCCCCCCCCCCCCCCCCCCCCCCCGCCCACCTCAGTTTCCCCGCCCCCCTCCAACACCGTCTACTTCATTTATGTTGATCTCACAGTACTAAGTAAAGAATGCCCAAAGTTGCATAATAATAACTACTCGAATAAGTACCCTGCACTTATCCTTTGGCTATTAAGGACATACAGACCCTTTTTCCCCGCCCCCGGGACAGGCCTAGCACCAGTGAAACCCTTGCAGCCCTATACGACGGTCGTTTCGGAAAGCCCTGGGTAGGCGACGCTCCGTTATACCGCCTGTAGTCATCAAGCAGATTGCCGAAGCATTCTGCAAGTTTGAAGGCCAGTGAGAGATTTCCGACACCCTTATCCGCAGGTTCATGTTTGTCTTCACGGGTCCCTCATGGTTCTGGTAATCGTGATTCGGGAAGATCCGAAAGATCAGACTCTACAGAAGATCAACAAGGTGGGGCGCGCCCTAGGTAACACTTGGACGCTGAGGATTGTGCGGTGGTTAGATCGACTTGCTAGGGCGAATGTTGGGCTGGTTGAGGGGGCGCACCTCCCACTTCAGTGCAGGTCACTAGCCGCGCGCGATGCCGCTAAACAAGTACAGGGTAAAGGCATCGGTGCGTGTGAGCGGGATACGAATCGTCGGCAGCGTTAGCCCGTACTAAAACATGAGGTATATATATATATATATATATTTACGGCTGTGTATATGCTATGTATTTGCTATGTATATGCTATGAAATTAAAATAAATATTAAAATTAAAAATTAAAACGATTTGAGTTTTGCAAATCGCGACGATTCGGTGCATATCAGCTTGGGAACGATTATATCAGCTTGGGAACGATTATATCAGCTTGGAAACGATTACATTTGGATGCGATTACATTGAAGGCAGTTGCTATGTTTCGTTGTTAACAGATTGATGTTCCTCACGCATGCGCTTCGCGCCCACTTGATCTTCGTCTACATTCACCGTCAGAACGTTGATCGTCTTCTTCACCTTGTATTGATCAATGTCGACAATGAGCGACTGATCAAGCATCCAACGAGTTGGGTGCGCCATGGACAACCGCACGCCTTCGTCTTCGATGAAATCAATGTTGTTCCCGATCATGTACTCCTTCAACACCTTATCAAGACGATTCATCACACTGCACATCTTCTTCCATTCGTTGAACCGCTCGACATATTGTGCAAGGTCGCGCTGAATCTTCGGGGGGAGCTCATCGGCCTTCGCGCACGCCATGGCGATTGGTCAAAATCGGTTGGGGTATTGTAGCGAGTATTTTGGTGTGGGTGTGGTGGAAATGATGCTGCACCTAGCTCCCCGCGCGGCTTTTATGGAAGTGCGCGCGTTCCACACGCCCCAAAAAGTGAGCCACGCGGGGGGGTCACACAGGAGGATGATAAGCAATCCCACCGGGACCCCCCCGCGCGGCTCACTTTTCGCCGCCGCCAAATCGTCGCGGTGTTCGCCCAAGCGCCCCGAGCGCGCCGCACGTGGCTGGCCGCATGCCGCCGGGGTGTTGACAAAACGCATGCATTTTCCCGATGTGTTCCTATAGAGCGATCTGGAAAATGCATGCACTTTGTCAACAAAATGCTCCACGTCAAAAGCGCGTCCCGCGCGGTCAGCCGGCCTGTGGTCCGCCGCCGCCGCCAAATGATCGCTCGCTCTCTCGCCGCGCCGCCGGGCTCGCTCGGTCCTTGAGCCGAAGAGCGCGTGACTCGGTGCAGTACTTAGGCAGAACACACCGAGACTCTCAAACGCACCGAGACTCTCAAACGCGCCGCGCGAGACTCTCAAACGCACCGCGCGAGACTCTCAAACGCACCGCGCGAGACTCTCAAACGCACCTCAAAGCAACACAAGTTCCGATAGGGAGGTGAACGTGTCATTGACATCTGTTATGGTAAGCCTATAGCGGTTATACGATCCCGGGCTCATGATGTTCCCCTGAAACACTTTTGCATATTCCCCGGGCTTTGTATCGGTGTTGAAATCGGATTGGAAAACGGGGTTGGTCGCTTTATCCACGGAGGTGATCGTTATGAACGTCATGTTTGTATAAACTGCCATTTGTGTCCAGTTGGTACAGTCGTTGCTAGCATCCAATTGTATTGCCGCGGGTAGCTTCTTATTATCCCAGCCCCCGGTACCCCATAATGGGAACGAGGTTACAGTTGCGGCCGTTGGCAAGAATATTACCATGAAATGAGGCGCGGCGGTTTCACTTGACGCCCAACCTGCTTGTAAAGAGCCGTGGCTCCGATCGAATAGGTGATACCCTTCGTAGTCGCTCGAGAAAGTGCTCGAGGTAAGAACCCCATACCCTTGGTCGAAATTTGCCGAAAGGGCGGGAATCGGAAGGGGAATCAGAGGGGGTAACAACACAAGCTCCGATATGCTGACGGGATTACTCGCGCAAGCAGTAACAACGAGCTTGTAGTGTGTGTAGGCTCCCGGGCTTGTGACACCCCCCTCAAACAACAACACGCTCTCCGCGGGCTCATCATCTGTGTCAAAATCGTTCTGAAAATGGACATGGCTTGCCTTACTCGGTGACGCTATAGTTTCGTTTGTCATGTTGGCGTAAACCGCCAGTTCCGTCCAGCTCGAGCCGTCGTTGCTACCCTCCAGCCGCGAGGACGTTACCCTCTTATGGTCTCTCGTCCCCGCGGTCCATACCCTTATGGAGTTCACCACTGCGGGCGATGGTAGTTGAATAGCAATGTGCTGAGGCAGACTAACAACATCCGCGACCCAACCTGCCCGGTAATTCCCATTTAGGCGATCGAAAGCAAAATACCCGTTGTAATCGCCGTCCCTGAAAACGCTCGATGCGGTCACTACAAACCCCTGGTCAACGTCCGCTGCGAGGGCGGGAACCGGGAGGGGGACGTCACCCGTCGTTGTTATGCTCCCGAGCGGCAGGATGGCGGACTCGTTCCCCGCGACATCAATCACCTCCACCCATAACCAATACTTTGTCCCCGGGCCGAGCCCCCCCTTCACGAGGCTCCCGGTGTCGCTCGTCGCCCCGACGGTGAATTGCGAGGTGATATCGTCATAGACCCCCACGGGGATGGTGTTGGCCGTGTTGTGGTAGAGCCGCACTTCGCCGATCCCGGAAGCCATTTTATGTTTCGTGAGATCAAATATCGATGCAATATGATGATGAGTTGGCTTGTCAAGACCCTCCAAGCGATCGGGATAGCGAGCTATCTGACGACGGTCTGGAAATACCGCAAAAGCATGTTGTCGCAAAGCGCAGAGCTCCGAAAAAGAGAGGCGGAGCTCCAGGAAGCAAAGGCGGAGCTTCAGCAGGCGAGGGAGACCAACAGGTGGCAGCTAGGGCTTCTCGACCGCCTCAGGTTGGCCTAAGTGCGATAGACGAGTTTATCGAGTCCGAGTCTTTCAAGAGCGGGGCGTGGAAGAAGAAGCCCTCCCCCCCCGCGGGGGAGCCCGAGCCGCCCCGCAAGCGGAAGCCGCGGGCGCCGCCTAGGGCGACCAAGCCGAAGCGGCAGGAGGAGCCTAGCGAGCCGGTGCCACGCTATGAAGAGCGAGCTGACTTTTACGACTCGGTGATAATCGTTTGATTAAACTAAAATAAGGCATGCACATCGACAAACGGTCGAAGATTGTAATGAAGCCCCCAAAGTTCAAGTGCGACGTTAAGATCCACCCTCAAATCCAGAGCCCCTTGCCCGATAAGTCGTTCTTCATGACGCTCATCGGGAGCGCGGGGAGCGGGAAGACGTCGTTGATGGTAAACATGCTGCGGAGCCCGCAAATGTACTTCCAGGCGCTCAAGCACGTGCACCTGGTCATGCCGCCCCATTCGCTTGCCTCGCTCGATGTCAAAATATTCAAAAAGCACGACAAGTGCTACGATGAGTTGGATTGGTCCACCCTCGATGGCATACACGAGAAACTGAAGACGGCTTCGGACGAGGAAGAGTTCTCGCTCCTCGTGATAGACGACCAGACGGCGGCGCTCAAAGATAGGGACGTGCAACGGCTCATGAAGCTGATAATCTACAATCGTCGCCACCTCCGCACTTCGATATTGATGCTCGTACAGAGCTTTAACGCCATCCCGCTGCCCGTGCGAAAAACCATCTCGCACTTTGCCATGCTGAAACCCCGTAACAAGCGCGAGTATGAGGCCATATTCAAGGAGCTGATATTCCTCGACCCTCACACCGCGGACAGCCTCATGCGCTTCGTGTTCAGGGAAAGGTACGACTTTCTGTTCTGCGATGTCGAGAAAAGCTTATTCTACAAGAAATTTGATCGTATTAACTTAAATGCCGAGGAAGACAACGAAATCCAACAATCGCAAAGCGGAGCCGAAGAAGAAGGCGGCGGCGCGGGGAGGTAAACGCAAGCAGGGATCCAAGGCCGGCGGCAGGAAGAGCCAGAGCGTGACTCAGAATGTCACCGTGCGCGTGTCGGGCGGCCGAGGCGGACCCGGGGGAGGCGGCGGTGCGGGCGGCGGCGGCGGCGCGGGGGGAGGGAGCGGCGCGGGGGGCGCGATGCATCACAGCTTTGCCACTTACTCGATGGGACAACCCATTCGCGTGAATCACATGCCGGACGGGTCATTCATTCAAAGCGACTTTGGGGGCGGGGGCACGAGGCCGCCGAGCATGAGGGCCGGTTCAACCCAAACGGATGCACCTCCGGTAATGGATAGGATGACGGAGGTAAAGGGGCTCGCCGCGGTGTCGATTCCACCCACCGTTGTCGCCACAATATCAGAAGCGTCGGCGTCCCCCGCAGGGGGGGAGGGCGTAGCCCAATCCGCCCCCGTGCGCCCCGCTGCCCCCGCCCCCGTGAGCCAGGCCGTTCCGATGTTGTACGAGCCGGCGCGCGTCGAGGCGGGGCACCAGCATGGCGTTGCGATCGAAGCGAGGCCGCGAGCCGGGGGCACGAGCGTTGCTGAACGGGTTCGTCAATTCGACGGATCGGGCGTAGCCCTCAGCGGAAGGCAGGGCCGTAGGTCGCGAATTGAAACAATTGAGGAGGTTTTTCCCGAAGCGGTGTTTGGTCGCAGGGTACCCGAGGTAGAAATGTTTCGAGATCTGCCTGCCCTTGGACCCGGTCACGAGGGACCTCAAACGCATTTCAACCCGGTCGGCGTGTTTCCTCGTCCTCAAGACGTACCGGAGTTGGACAGATATTCCTTTCAGGCAATGACCCGGGGGCGCAGAAACATGCCCGGGACAAAGCGAAACCCCCGTACGGCTACTGCGTCAAGTGCGGCCTCGCTGGCTTTGCGAGAGAGCATCGCTCTTGGGAACAAGAAGGAGGATATCAGAAAGGGGAAACGCCCGGTTAGAGGCTTCGCATCAGGCGATGGAGAAATGGTGCCGTACGAATCTCAAGCCAATTTCAATTCTGGGCGGAATGACGGCGCATCGACAAGCAGGGCGGCCCTTCCGCCGATAACGCCAAACATCGTGCCCCGGCCGCGAAGGCAGCGACGATAATTTTGCCCGCACGTAAATTTCTGCAATGATCGTAAATACAGATGACGTTCATTGGCAAGCTTGGACACACTTTCAAAGCCTTCGGGAGCAAAGTCGCCGGCGCGGCCTCCTACTTGGGGCACAAGGTGGGCAGCGGGCTCATGACTCTCGCGCCCGCGATCTCGGTGCTCAGCCCGACAGTCGGAGCCGGGTTTGCGGCGGCCGGGGCGGCGGCGCAGGGCATTGGCGTGCTCGGCGACGTCGGCAAGAAGGCCCTCTCCGGCGGGGGCGTGGACTTTGGCCAAGCGAAAGCGGCTTACGGTCAAGTCAGGGGGGGCATGCACAGCGTCAAGGCGGCGTACCAAAGCGGCTCGAATCGTAGCGGATTAGAGCGGCGCTAGCCCCACCTCGCTAAAATAAAGTTCTCAGCATTATTTAAAATGTCAGTCAGCGATTCCCTTGTCTTCAAGCCCAAACCCGCCTCTATCGCCGGCACCACCCACCGGCAGACCGTGCCCGCCTACAATGGCACCACGTTCGGGGGTCAACAGACCATCCTCATCAACATCCCGTGCGGCCGCCGCGGGCACTACCTCAACACCCGCATGTCCTACCTGCGGTTTTCCGTGAAGAACAAGCACGCCGCCAATTCCTTGCAGCCCGATTACACCGCTTCGTCGTTTATCCAGTCTCTGTCGCTCTACCACGGCGCGAATCTCCTTGAGCAGATCCACGAGTACAATGCGCTGTACCATCTCATGTTCGACATTGAGTCCTCGGATGAAGAGCTCTTGGGAGGCGGCTCCATTCTGTATGGCTCCAATGAGGACGAAGACAGCCATTACCGCGAGGGCGTTGAGATTGCCGCGGGAACGACTGCCTATTTTTGCATCCCGATCATGTCCGGCATCATTGGCGGCCTTCAGTCGAAGTACTTGCCAACCGGCGCAATGACCGGCGGTGATCTGCGCCTCGAACTCACTCTCGCTGCCACCAACGCCGCCGCGGTAGGCACGGCTCCCGATTGGGAGATCGGCAACGTCGAACTGCAGCTCGAGTTTGTGGAGGTGACAAGCGAGGTTGATCGCATGATTCAGCAGGCCAATCCGCGGTACGTCATCTCGTACGAGTCTTTCGCCAACTACACCAACTCTATCCAGGCCAATGAGGGGCAAATCAACAAGCTTATCCCCGCGCGGTTCTCGTCCCTCAAAACGCTTTACACCATATTCCGCAAGCAGGCCGATCTCACTCCAGCCGCGTCCAAGTCGGTTTCAACTCGGACCACGTGTGGGCTCAAGAATTGGTATTACTCGGTGTCCGGCGAAAACATTCCGCAGACACCCGTGCGCGAAGAGGTCGAGACCTTTGCTGTGCTGATGAAAGCCATGCACACATTCGGGAGCACGCAAAACACGTCGCTCATAAATCTGACTTCGTGGAAAAATAACAGCGGTGGGAGTGCATCCGGCACGTTCGCCATAGGCCAGAACCTCGAGGTGCTCAGCCACAAGAGCACGCTGACCGAGAGCGGCAAGAACACCCTCAACACCAACTGCTACTTGCTGGGAACCGTGACCCCCGGAAGCACCGCTTACCAAATCAGCACGTACGCACATTTCGACGCGGTATTGATCATCGAGAACGGTGTCGCAACTTCTGCATTTTGATCCGGGCGAAATCTTTTGCCCACTTCTAGTAAACTCGCAGGCGGATGACGGTCCACCGCATCTTCGTTAGCTCCGAGCAGCGCACATCCGGCCACCGCGGGGACTTCGTCGTAGACACCTCGAAGGAGTTCGCGCGATTCGACTCGAGGCGGGTGATGTGCGCCGTGGAATTCTGCGATGTCGTCAGATACACGAGCGAGGGGGACGGCTACGTGGCCAACCCCGCAAACTCGTCGGGCCTCCTTCTCGAGGCGCCGGACCTGCGAGCGGCGAATTCGTATGAAAGCTGGAGCGGGAACTCGAGCTGCGCGCTATCCCTCTTGCAGAATTACGCCACCGCGGGCGTGTACGGCCTCGCACACGACGTACCGTACGTGCGTCGCAAGCACATCGGCGTCGAGGTGGACTTTGACTTTGTGAAGCGCCTCGGGAGCATGCGCTTCCGGCTGCGCCGATGCGCCGCCGAGTTCGGGGCCGGCGACGACTTCTCCCTCGTCAGCGACAGCGACGACTTGGAGGCATGGGCGTTCCAACTTGTGTTTTGGGAGCCGTGCAAGTGCCTGCTCATGCAACCGTTTGCATACGATTTCTTCCGAGCGTGGGTATCGTCGGAGCAGGGGCGAGGGTCTATCGTGGATTGTCGCATACCGGTGATGCTGAACACGAGCCGTTCGGTGGACACCTCGGAGGGCAAGTGGATGGCGGCGCTAGAGTTTTACACGCCTCTCCTATGCACAAAGGACCCCGCCGATCAGCCGCATTCCGTCGTGCTCGCTTGTCCCACACTCGTCGACTCCGACGATCGCCACATTCTAGGCCACCTCGGCAAATCCTACAAGACGGGCGAGGAGTCCATGTACGGGCAGCGATACTCCATAAAGCCGGGCAGCCGGGACGTCACGGGGCACGAGCTTCGCGTTAGCATAGACTCGCTCACGGAGCTTCACCTGCAATTGCGAGACGCCGTCAGCCTCGCTCTGCTTGATCCGCTCGAGTTTCAGCCGGGCTATGTGATGTCGTTAGTTTTCTACCGAACCAAGTAAATGTCCCATCGCGCATTCGTCGGCTCTATCGGCTCATCGGACAAGAGCGCCGTGCAAGCGGCCTTTGACGGCGCCTTGCTGAGCACCCACTTCCCTCACATGGGGGAGGTGTTCCTCGAAAACGTTAGCGCTATCCATCGCGACGCGGGGGGGTCCTCGTTGGGGCGGAGGCTGCTAGAAAACTCGTGGATAGACTTCGCGGGCGTGGGAGCGGGCACCAACGCGGAGCTACAAGCTTTAATCTCCATGTTAATCAAACCCGAAATGACGATATCCTCGGCGCTTTTGTACGTAAACTCCACCAACACCATCCCGGGCACCTCCACCGCGGACATCACCAGCGGCATCAGCGGCTCCAGTCTCACGTGGGAGTACGATATCGGGGCGCCAAATGCCGCTCGCTACTTTTGGGTGGAGTTGATCGATAACAACGCAAACTCGTCCATCACACCGCTCGGCGTGTACACCACGGAGGACAACACGCCCCCGGTTATCAGGGAGGTCGCTGTACTTCTCGGCACGCCTCCGACCACGTCTCTCCAAGTGTTACTCGACGTGACGGACAACGACGCCGTTCAGACCATCTACGTGTTACTAAATGACACGCAGGACACCAACCCCGGGCCGGCGCTCCTCAAAACCATCGGCGATGCGTTTGCCGGCGGCACGACTTCGCACACCTACACGGGGTTGACCCCCAACACAACCTACTACACATGGGTCATGGCCAAAGATCAAGTCGGGAACGAGTCGGTCATCGAAGGCCCCATAACCAGAACCACCAATGCCGATACCACCGCCCCGACCGACCGTCGACTCGTTCAACCTCACGGCCGGCACGGACGCCGAGTCGCAGGTAAGCATCTCGCTGACCATCTCCGATGCATAGCCTTCCGCCGCCTGCGGCGGGGAGGGCTTCGCCCGATCCCCCGCGGTTCTTTTTGGGCGCTTTTAGTAACACGGCGCGGATCGATGCCGGCTCGCGTGGACACCACCGTCCTGATCCCGGAGTTTTCCGAGTTCCCCATCTCGCACCTCAACGAGAACCTCTACAACGGCTTTGTCGCCGGCTCGTACGATTGTCTCGGCAGCCGCATACTCAAGGACCATATCGGCTACCCCGTTCCCAGCCTAGGGGCGTTCAGCCGCATTAACGTCGCCTTCCCGGACCTCGAAGAAGGGGCGACTATCAGCCACTGGAGCGGCAACCTCCTCATCCGCCCCAACACCGATGCCGGCGAATAACTCGGCGAGCAACTCCTTCGGGATTTGATACGTCTCGGCGCTGCCCGCGCTCCTGCGATACAGCGTGCCGCGGGGACCGCTCTGCGCGCACGCGTAGTGGACGCCGTGCTCCCGCTTGTAAGCGCAAGGGTCGCGCTCGCAGAACTTGAGGTCGAGGCCCGGCTTGTTGGTCCACACCGCGGTGGGCTTCTTGAAGTCGCGGCCGTACTTGCAGTAGGTGCACCGATGCAAGAAGGGCGCGAGGGGCTGCATGAAATCGCGCCGCTTGAGCATGCCGGTGAAGGGGTTCTCGATGAACCAGTACCGCGGCCGGTACCACTCGATGATCTCGAGACACTTCTTCGCGATGGAATCCGCGAGCTCGAGCTTGCGCACCCCGCGCGTCTTTGCCATCGAGTACTCCGTGCACGGCGGGCTGGCCCATATCACGTCGAAGTGCCCGCGCGGGTAGGCCGCGGCGTAGTCCCATTCGCGCACGTCGAGCGTTATCGCGGCGCGCGAAGAGGGGTCGGCATCCAGCGACACGTACTCGACCGCCCGGTCGCCAAACATCCCGCGCAGAGCCGCGCCCACGCTCTGCGTCCCGCAACACAGGTCGAGAACGCGAAGAGGGCGCATTTATATCCCGCGCGAAAAAGTTTCACGCTTCGTGCGCCTCGCTTAAGGCGATAGATTATTTGCTAGAGTATTTACTAAATCGCCGGACACCATGCCTCGCACCCGCGCCTCCGCGGAGCTCCGCAAGCGCCGCGCCGCCAACCTCGAGTCGTACCATCGCAATGCCGATCGTCACAACAAGAAGCGCTATTGCAAGCGAATCGCCACCGGCGCCGTGTCGCGCATGCAGCTATACACGCTCGAGAAGTACAACATGACTCCCGATGATTTCAATCGCATTCGCACCGATAACGGTCTTGCGCCCGTGCCGAGCCCCCACGACGCCGCCCCGCCGTGCACACGCGATCGGGCGGATCGGGCGGATCCCTCCCCCCCTGCGGGGGAGCCCGAGCCGCCTGCGGAGGATTGGGCTACGCCCTCCCCCCCTGCGGGGGAGCCCGAGCCCCCTGCGGAGGAGCCGAATCGCGGGCGCGATATGACCCTCGAGGAGATTATTGCAAAGATAGAGGCACTTACCGGGCGTCGGCAAATCAATGCCCACGGGGTCACAACCGCGAAGACGCTCAGCCAGACGACGATCAACAACTACATCACCACGATGAGGCGCGTCGTCAAAGTGGTCATGAAATGCTCCCCAAACGACCTCGTCAAGTGCTTGCGGGAGGGCGACAAGGTCGTGCGCGCCATCGAGAGCCGGTACACCAACTCGAGCACCAAGCGAGACTATTTCAACCGCATCTACTCGCCGAGCAAGTACATCCCGGAGTACAAGGCCGCGATCGGCGAGGAGGCGCTCGCAAAGTACCACGCTCGCATGCTCGTGCACGCCAAGAAGGTCGGCGAGGAAACCACGCAGCGCACGGTCACCGGGACGGTCCTCGACATCAGCGTCATCAAGTCGCGGGTTCCGGCTGTCAAGGAGAAGTTCGGGGCCGCGTCGGCGGAGTACATCGCGGCGCTCCTGCAAACCAACCTATGGGGGCTTCGCGCCGAGCTGGGCACCGTCAAGGTCATCAATCGCGAGTCGCAAGCGAGAACCTACCCCAACTACTATCTGCGCCCCGAGGGCAAGCTCGTCGTGCGAAAGTTCAAGACCATGCAACAGTTTCCCGACAAGCCGTACACATTCCCTCTTAACGAGTCCCTCAAGCGACAAGTCGATGCCTCGTTGATCGCTCGCCCGCGAGCTTATCTGCTCATGGGGAAGAGCGTCGACAACACGGGCGCGATCCTGAAGAAGGGGCTCGGCGTCGCCGTCAACGACATACGTCACTCGAGGATCTCGGACATGCTCAAGACCGAAGACCCGAATAACTACTCGTTGGCCAAGGTGCAGAGAGTCGCGGATTGCCATCGACACTCGTTGGCGACAACGCTCAGCTATTGGCGAGACACCGTGATCCCCACGGAGGATACCGATGTCTAGAAGTACACGTCCTGCGGCGTTAGCGTGCTGTGGTAGTATGCGTGCTCGGCGATCGTCGCGGTCATGCCGATTCCCGCCCTTGTCGCGTTTCGTGTAATCCAAAATTTGATGACCGGAGCCATCGCGTTGTACCCGTCCGCAAAGGTGTAGTCTAGGTCGACATCTGCAAACGTGTAGGTGGACTCGAACGCCCCGACTGAGCTCGTCGCCGGCGACGCCGTTATCGTCCTGCCTAGCGTGTGAGGGAAATTCGCGTTCTTCAGTACCGTGGCGCGTAGGGTTGGCGAGGAGTACTCGTCCGCCGAGTTGCATGTCACGCATATTTGCGACAGGCGGAAACTCACGCCGGTCCCGCTTTCCGACAACTTGTCAACCCGTATGTGCGCAAAGCCGCGCATCCCGAGCGCTAGCGATGCTCGTATCTGCACATTAAGCACCTCGGCGTCCACGTACGCCTTGTTAGCCGCGTCGGCGCTGTCGGTAGGGGCGGCGACGTCCACTATCGCTTTGCCTTTCGCGTCCACGCCCTCAAAGGCGTTGATCGGGGAAAGGTACGCGTTGACGCCGTACGCGTGGAGGGTCCCCCATCTCGAGCTCGTGGTTCCGAGATCGTACACGTAGTTCAGCGCCGGGATGAAGGTCTCCGACGAAACGTTGTAATCCACCTCGTCTTTGAATATCGCAGGCTTTGTCTCGCCGCTAATACTGTCCCAATCGATCGTGACATTAGCGATCTCGGTGTCCACATACGACTTGTTGACGACATCGGTGCCGGTGTCCGGAGCCCCGACCTGCGTGATTTTATTCCCATTTAGCGACATGACGCCCGTGACGTTGAGCAGCGGCGTCTCCAAAGAGCCTATTGACGCGCCGCCGCTAATCGTCGCAAACTGCGCGTATATGTCGCGCCACTCGTCGCCAGCCTTCCCGAGATCGAATTCCCTCGTGCCGTCGGGGAACATGTGCCCGTCGACCTCGCACCCGTCGGGGTGGTACTTGAGGCGACAAACGTTGTTGCCGCTCGAATCGACGAATCGGATATCGTTGCCGATCTTGATGTCGTCCTCAACCTCAATGTCGGTGGCGTACACATGTTTCCACGCGAGATCCGATTTCCCCAAATCAAGGGAGTCGTGGGTTTTGGGTACGATGCTTTTCGAGAACTCGATGGATTCTATCGACTTTACATATGATATGCTTGCGTTGGTTACTAGCTCGCCTAGGACAAGTCGGTTTTCGGCGCGGACATAGTAGGCGTGGATATCTTCGGCCCAAATTTCGGTCCATCGCAAATCGTCGTTGTTGGATTCGGTCGCATAGTCATAGTAGGTTCCAAGTGTTAATATCGCGTCTTCGTCTAGCGTACGAGCGTATTCGTAGTTGGGGATTATGTAAAACTCCCCGAATTCTTCGACTACCTTCATAAATTTAGCCGGCTCGTACTCGGGGTGGTCGTGGTTGCCCCCGCCCGCGACTACCGCATCGACATAGCCCTTGGTCGCGGCCTCGTTACTCACCTCGGGCGACCGAGGAAGGAGCAAGGGGCGGCTCAACGTCATGAGGTTCGAGGCCGTGTTGTACGTGAATCTCGCATGGTTGGTGATTTCGCCAACATGGATATCCGTCGCAAACCGACCGCTCATGGCGTACACGAATTTCCATCGCAGTCCATCTTGGCCCAAGTTATACACGTCGTTGGTGGTAGGCGTTATGCTGTCGATAGCGACGATGTCGTAATTCTCGGAGGCTGTTGGGTACATTTGGGGGCCGACATTTTGCGTGTATATGAACTTGTCGGTCCAAAGCGGGCGGCCGGACAACGAGGCCCAATCGGCATCGGCTCCAAAATCTTGCGAAGAAACCCATGCCTCCGTCGCATAGCCGGCTAGCGAAGGGATCGTTGGGCGATTCAACACATTCGCCCACTCGACACTATCCGCGGCGAGTGAGAGATCGTTGTCGAAACCGCTGAGGGGTATTGCGCTTTGCGAAGTGGCGATCCACGAAGGCAAGACGGCGTCTGCGCCATCGGCGCCATCGGCCATCGGCCCCGGGTGGGCCGGGCGGTCCGGCGGGCCCGGGCACGGTCGAGTCGGCTCCGGGCGGTCCGGCGGGTCCGGGCGGTCCGGTGGGGCCTTCGGGCCCGGGCACGGTCGAGTTCGCGCCAACGGCTCCGGCTTCGCCCGCCGGCCCTTGTTCGCCTTGGGGTCCGGGCGGCCCTTGCGGGCCCGTGAAGTCGACGTCGAGATTGAAGCCCGAAAGGTTAACGTCACTTTGAAGCTCCGTGATCCACTGAGGGGTCGCCGCGGCGTCCCCTTCGAGGAGGACACGACGTGTCGAGCCGCCTTCGTCGAGGCCGTAAATGTTTCCCGCGAAGAGGTTTGTGAAGTGGCCCTCCAAGAACGGATAAGTCAGATTTCCCACGCGCGATAATGGGGGGAACCCGGCGTTTTCTTCGTGCGGTATCAGATCGCCCTTGACGACAATTCCGTTGTTAAAACTGACTTCGTTGATGCGCTCAAGCGAAACCGTGGTTGGGTGATCGGGAGTCGCGACGAGGGATACCGCGTATTCGATAACGTCGTCGAGGTTGAAATCGCCTTCCGCGCCTTGAAAGTGTGTAAATTTCAGATTTGATGTGTCCGAAAGAGTCAGCCCCTCGGCGTACACTTCGCGCCAAGGGTTCGAAGGCTCGCCGAGATCGAATAGAGGGCCCAAGGGGGCTGCGAAGTGTCCCGAAAACGTCAATCCTGGCCGGCGTTATCCGCGTGCGCTCCTATCGCGAAAGGCTCGACGAGGTCCACGATAAATCGCGACTTCTCGCTTTGAGGGATATACGACGAGGTATCGATAGCCGCTAGCTCTTCGCTAAGGGCCGCGATGTTCGATTCGGCGGTTTCGCAGCACTCGTGAGCGAAGTTCGATAGAGCGACGATATCGTCCTCGAGCGACGATAGCGCATCCGCGGCGGCGGCGGCGGCGTTGGAGAGGCCTTCCACATTTGATTGTGTTTCCCCGAGACCGGCCTCCAAATTCTCGGTATCGATGTCGTGTTTCGCTTCGAGCTCCGCGATACTATCGTTCACTTCGCTTAGATCCACTTGGATCCCCCGACGCATCGGAAGGCTTCGCGGCCTCAACGTCTCTTTGCGGCGGGCTAACATCGTTAGTCATAACACCAGTTAATCGATAATCTACGGCGTGCGAGATGGTTTCTTTTCGACGAAGCGTAAACTCAAGGGTCAGCGAGAAGTCCGCGGCGTGGAAGTCCATGTGTCGTTGGAAGTCGTCGGTGAGATAGATGATGATGAGCGACACGTTTCGATCAGCTATCGGGAACTTGAGCGAAGACGAGTGATACTCGATCTCGTTAAAGTTCTGCGAAACGTGCACCTTTGGCGAGAATATCGCTTGTCGCCTTCGACACCGGATCGCGATTACGAGTCGAAAGGTTGCTTCGGATGAATATCGACGAGGTACCCGCGAGATCGACGCCGCGCGGCGGGATGAGCACGCCGTCCACCGCCGCGTCTCCCGCTTCCACGCCCAACAACCTTCCACACGTACTCATTTCTCCGATCGCGAGGCTTTCGCCAAGCACATCGGAGCTGAATACGATACGGTTTATCGCTTCGTCGTAGGCGGCGGTGTATCCGTGCAAAAGCCTGTCGTTGAGGTACACGACGATCTCGTCCACGCTTCGATTGCCTAAAGGTAGCGATATGTATCGTGACTCGTCGGAGTATACTAGCTCGAGCAGGTTGTTCGATTCATCGATAACCCAATGCGAAAGCGGGATTGTCGCGTGCGGCACCGCTACAAGCCATTCGTAATCTTGCGAAGGGAGGGTTAGCGGGTCCGCGAGGTAGAACACGCAAGCGTTTGTGGAGAAGTGCATGTCCGCGAATTTGCTGTCGAGGTGAATCTGAAAGCTCGTCATTTATTCGTAACGGGAGTTTAAATACTATATGGCCAAACCGAAGACCACTCAAAAGACGGCGAAGAAGCGGGGTATGCACATCATGTCCGCCGCGAGGCCGCCGCCGCGGAAACCATCGGGTGCGAGTGCAGCGGTTATCAAACCAAGCCAGTTTCTCGCGATGCCAACTGCAAAGAAGGAGAATCGTGCTGTCGCGGTGGCGAGGATGGTGCACACAAAGTGAGTTACATGGTGTACGAAGTGCACTCTGCGATCAAATTGCGCTAGTATCCATAGAACACGCCGTCGCTGTACACCGAATCTCCCCGCATCACGCCGTTTCGTTCATATTTCCACTCCTCCCATCTCTCGCGTCGGACTTTTGCGTTGCACTCATAGCACCGCTGAAACCGGCGGTCTGGGTTCAAGGCTTTCCGCAGTCCTTACACTTTCGCACGCAGTCCCAACATGTCGCGTGTTTCCCGTATATCGTCTTCCCGCATTTTGAGCAATCGTGCTTGCTGGCTTCCCGGTGCTCCCAACAAAGCTTGAATCCTTTTGCGACGGCAACCTCACACTTCCAACAGGGGCCGCATGTCATTTGCGATTTAGGTGGTGTAGAGGTGTTGTCGCTAGTGTTAAGCCGCGCGTGGCTGACCGCAGGCCGCCGACCGCGCGGGACGCGCTTTTCACGTGGAGCATTTTGTTGACAAAGTGCATGCATTTTCCAGATCGCTCTATAGGAACACATCGGGAAATTGCATGCGTTTTGTCAACACCCGGCGGCCTGCGGCCGGCCACGTGCGGAGCCGTCACTCGGCCAAAAAGTCGCCCTTCGACGCTAGGGGTGGTCTAGGTACGGGAACACAAACTTCGTGACCTCTTCCATCGTTTGTGGCGCCTCGAGAAGCTTGAAGCTGCGCATGACGTTGCCCATGAAGCTCGTGTTCGGCACCCATGGCGTGCGACAATTCTTGCGGTTGCTCTTGATGATGGACTGCCCATAGAAGTACTTGCTGATGGCATTCAGCCGCATCAAGTTGCCCGATGGCGCAGCTGGCGAGAGGCACGTGAGCTCGGTGTTTTCCTTGAAGATGGCGTGTGCCTCGGCGTCGGTGATGTGAGGGAATTTCACCGTCTTCTGTTTGTTGCATGCATCCTCCATGTAGGCCTCGAGCTTTTCGCACAACTTCGGGTGACGCCATCGGGGCGAAAGCTCGCCGGTTGCCCTCATGTAGGCGTAGAGGTTGCGAATAAAGCCCACCTTGCCGCCGTCCCAAATCGCGCCCATGCTTTTATCATCGACATCGGCTTGGAAACAAAGACGCTTTGAAGTGGACCTTGTCCCAAAACATCTTGTCCATCGTGGTCGCCGTGCGCCGCCGGATGCGATCGCGAAGGCGAAAGAAAATCGAAGATCTCCTCGGCGGATTCAAATTCCTGCATGGCGAAACCCACGTCGTCGTCCGTCGAGCATGGGTATTCTATCGTGCTCGCGGGCGTATGCCGATCGCGGGAGGCGAACTTTGTCCCCACGCGATGTTTGCGTCGGTGTCGTCCACGACCTTGATCATCCGGCCCGTAAATGGGATTGGCTTAATCGAAGCTCTTTGAAAACCCGGGTGATACGAGCGACCCCCTATCCGCGAAGCCCAGCTCTTTGTCGCTCACGCCATCTTCGTATGATGTACCCGGCCTTTGCACCACAAGTAGCTGGAAGCAATCTTCGTCCGTGGC
>VCJN01002142.1:0-17467 GCA_006384855.1 Tetraselmis striata | reverse complement strand
TTCAGTTGGTGAGATTTCAGTTGCAGTTAGCGGTCATGCGGCGCGGGAATCATCCATGCGGCGCAAGCAACGCACATCAAAGGCGGTTTCGTTGAACCATATCCCGCCGACGTTTTTGGCGTCCACAGTGGGGATGGCCGTCAGCTCCGTGATGTAGGGCAGGAAGTAGCGGTCCTTGGAGCGGTTGCTCACTTCGAAGAGCACCTCATTGGAGTCGGGGTCATCGTTGGCTCGTATCTGCCGTCTCGGGGGGGGGGGGGGGGGGGGGAGATGATGCTCAGCGCCACAGCCTGATGTAGTAGTAGAGGCTGTCAACCTAATAAAAATATACCTATGCGCTCACACAATGGCATATGCCCTTCTCTCCCCCTCCCCCCCCCCCCCCCCCCCCCCCAACACACACACACATATACACGCAGAAGATACAGTAGTACACCTGTATATAATAACACATATTTGTAGTTATACATTCATATTTACATGTGGAGGTGCCGCCGCACGGATATCAACCCTCATGATAAGCCTCAATCCGGGCTTGCATACAACCTATACGAACATCCGCGCTTATCCCACCATAGGTTCGTTGACATTTGACCTCTTTTAGTCGTCATGTTGGTATTCACGCACCGGCACTCGTACGCATAGATACACCACTGCACATCTTAGGCATGCACACACACACACACACACACACACACACACACACACACACACACACACACACACACACACACACACACTGCACACGCATAGTCACATGTGCTTGAATCTGCTCCTAACTCATCCCCCAGGCACCTCTGCGGGCGCGCATAGCACAGGCTACGCGCGGGATGCCGCCGCACCGTGTAGGTTCCAAAGTTCTGCGAGAGCAGCAGCGTCCGGATCTTGCCGCCCTCGATCACCGCCTTTTTCCCCTGGAGGTACGTCACCCCGGCCGTCGTCTTTTTCACGTTGATCTGCGCCGCGCCACAGCCGTTGCCGAGTGTCAGAACGGCCATTGACAGGAGGCAGTGGAGGCCGTGGCAGCGGACGCAAGCGGGGGGGGGGGGGGGGGAGTCGGGAGTTGTGTGTGGCACATGTGGGCGCGCACCCGGTATTTATAAGTCTCTGTGAGCTCAAAGCGCGGGTACCGGCACGTCTCGGCGTTCTCCAGAAGGATGGCCTATCATGGGCGTGCAGTCAAGGTATTAATGTCAGAGGATAAAGCTGGGGTGGGGTGGTACAAAGGTGGAGGGAGGCAAGGGCAGAAAGAAACAAACGCAATGTCGTGTAGAGGCAAATGGGGGGGGGGGGGGGGGGGGGGTCACCCCTGCGACCAGGCAGCTAAACAGGATGGCCGACCCGATGAGGAGCACATAGCGGATGACCGCCCGCACACGCTCCTTCTGCCGCAAAATCATGCCTACAGGAGTGGGATCCGCATGGCAGAGAAGTGCCGGGGGGGGGGGGGGGGGGGGGGGGGGGGGGGGCTCAGCGGTTGCGGGAGGCGAACATGCAAGCAGCGCTACCTCTCGCCATGGAGCTTTGGGCATGATGGCCTGCCTGGGCTAGCCGGGCTACTGGAGGGACAGCAAGGGAAGGGGCAGCAGCAGTGCTGTCTAACCATGTTATGCCATGGGAACCCCTGCGGCCGATATGTTTTGTTGACGTAGCAGCGGCAAGACCATCCCTCCATGGAGCCCACATGTGCGCTGCAGCATGCTGAGGCCCACGGCGCCGATGGAGTTCTTGCTACTCTCTCGCGTCGTTTTTATCGACGTAGCCATGCCCATGGCCCATGCGCATGCCCCCTACCTGTCGTTTCTCTCTATGCCCCCCCCCCCCCCCCCCCCCTCCCCAAAAAAAAGAACTCACAACCAGCATTCCGACCGGCGCAGCAGGCGGCCCGGGCGTACCATAACTCGCCTCCAGCTTCCGGCGGTACGCAAACGCCTTCTGGAAGGCGCCTGGCGACACTGGCTTCAGATCATCTGAAAATGCAGTCTGAAGGCAGCAGGCGCTCGTGAGGGTCGGCGCGCTATCAAGAAAGCGCACGGACGCACTGGCGCGTGGCTCAGCGGCCGCCCCTGCTGCGCGGGCGCCCCGCCGCAAACCCGGGCGACACTGCGCGGGTCGGGTGCCTGACAGGCCTGAGGGGCAGCAACACCCCCCGCCCTTCCCAGGGGAAGCGCACCTTGGGCCCCCGGGGCGCCTTCCGCCCCGTGCGCGTCTTCACTGTCCCCGCACTGAAAGCGCTGCCGGCCGGCATGGCGTCTCCCCCCCCCCCCCCCCCCCGGCGCCGTCGCCTGCCCTCCCCGGTCGCCCGGACGCCCAGAAGAATACGACACGCCTGCCCCGCCTGCCTGGACCTTTCGGGCTTTCGAAGCGCGATGCAATTCAACGGTGAGAAACAAACCTGCGTGTGGCACTCGAGTGAGGTGTAACGAGCAGCGCCATGCAAGCATGTGGGCGTAGCGTGTATCGACAAGTTGGGGGTGTAACAGGCAGAGTGCTGGTGTGAATTACAAAAAGGTAACAACTCCGCCTGTCGCTAAAAGCAGTACTAAAACCCTAAACAAAAAGTCTTCCAGAATGCTTCAGCAATTTGCTTGATGACTATATATAAATGGAGCGTCGCCTACCCAGGGCTTTCCGTAACTTGATTGCTGCCAAAACGGCCGTCGTAGAGACGCAAGGGGTTTTCTGCCAGTCCTGTCCCGGGGGCGGATAAAAGAACTAAAAGATCAGCACAACAAGCCGCCTAAAAGCGGCCCGCATCCCGCACAAGGTGGGATGTATGAGTGATGCGCGCACGGCCCTGAGTAGGTCCAGGCCATATGTGCACGTGTGTGCGAGGGTGATCCCCAGACGTGCTGTGCAGCTTCGGCAACATGGTGGCGGACGAATCTGCGCCGTATTATTAGGCAGCGAGCACGCTCTCGAGCGTCTGCCGCCACCAAGCTCAAGACTTCGTCGAGGAAATCTTTTGCGAGTAAGGCCTCATGGTGAGCCCAGGTGATGCACCAAGTGCCCGCCCGCGATGAGAGGGCACCCCGATCCGCGGCCAAGCATGCGACACCGCGCAGCCACAGTGCGGCGCACCCCCTTGCTGCTCACCTCACCCACGGTGCCAAGAACCATGGTCGTGTACTCCGACATATTTGGGATGTCTGGAAGAGAGAGCTTCTGTCCCGGCTCCGTGTTGTGCCACGCCGCATCGCGCACTTCCAACCCCCGTTCTATGTCGCCCAGCAGGGAGCGCTCAACCCGATCCTCAGCCGTGGCCCGGGGCACCGCAGTGTACTTGACCCCCGTACTTATAGTCTTGAACTCCAGCAATGTGGACTTCAAGCTCCGGGGATCATAGCTCTATCACGACGGGAGCTCTGCGTCCGGCACCATGCCCTTGAGTTCATCCATGGGTACGGTGTTGCCGAGAGGCACTGCCGACTGGAACAAGTCGCCCAACTGCCGGCGTACAACGATACCCAAGTTGTGAACACAGTGATCGCGGAAGGCGTATGCGATAGCTTCGTCGGTGATACACACGCCAGTGAGCGTCTCTAGGTGCCGGGAGGTTCATGAGCGCGTCGCCATAGAGGTCGACACTGACGGGGGCGTGTTTTGTCGAGGGAAGAATGATCGGGCTCCCAATAACCAATGGGGCCAGGGAGAAAACAGTACCCGGCAGCGACCTCCCGCAGCTCATGCATAGTCATGATCGTCCGCGCGGTGGGGATGACCACCGTCCACATCCCCGATGCCGCATCGAGCTGGTTGAACAAGATCCGTTCCCTACATCCGTTCCCTCCGGAGAGCGCACATACACCTCGTTATGAAGCCGGGCGTTGTTGGACAGGTCTAGAAATGCCGTCAGCTCCTTTTGCGAGCCCGGCGCAGCCTCCGCTTCCCGCTCCATCACGCGGGCATCTGCGTCACTCAAGTGGCCATCACTCCACTAGTAGCCGCATGGAGGCGGCCCCACGCCTCGCACACCGCCGCGGCGTATCTGATGGCTGTCCCACGAGCATCGTTGAGGAAGTGGTCATATCGGCGGGCGGACAAAGTATCGTTGAAGCTGCATAAGCCAAGCAAGTACGGACTCAAGCTGTGGGTTAAAGAAACCATGGGTGGGGGTGTTGGTGTCGGAGTTCCTAGTGAGGATCCTTAGGGGGATGTCATTCATGCAGCCGAAGAACAACTCGGTCTTAGCCAGTGGACGCGCGCGGCATACTAGCCGGTGTAATCAATTTCAACCAGCCGATAAAGGCGGCATCACGAACGCGGCAGCCATGCGGCATATGCCGGCGCCTTCGACCGAGTGGGGAGGTGAATGAGCCAGCTGCGCGTCATGGCCATTGCATCCTTGCTCAAAGTAGTCGCCTCAAAAAAACAGAGTAACCCCAATTGGTATTCTTCAGCTAATAATTCTCACTCGAGCCTCATGCAAAAACCAATCAGTTCCATCAATATTCACGCAGTCGAACAGCTTCGGGTGAGCCGGGTTCATCGTTATTCCGGTTTCAATTTGCAGCATACGTACCGCAAGGCCGCGAACTGACAGCAAGATTAACCGTCGAAGTTCCATTGGGCACAAAAAACATTAAAGTATTACTATGATTTGGTTCAACCGTCATCATAATGTCACGGTCAACACAAGCTCGAGATCCGAAGGTCCCGATCACATGTGGTGTGACACCGCCGCCAACGGTAGTTTAGAATATGTGTCCCGTGGCTATCATCATCATACGCAATATAATAAAGTATTCTCCGGCGCGAAGCACGCCTCTACCGGAAGGGAAACTTTAAAGTGCTGAACGAAAGCCACCTCAAGCGCTTTCATCGTGTCGACCGTCGGAGAGGGTATCGTCGATATATCGACATAAGGCTACCTGTAGTTGTCGTATTCGCGCGCAGCCGCAAATAATCGTACGGGTACCGGTACGAATCTGCGGATGCGTCGAGCGTATTAGTCTTTAACACCGTATTATTATACAATATTCGCACGTACTTCCAATTTCTACGGATCTAGATCTGCGCACGGCCTCGCGAGGCGCAACTATCATCAAATCTGCGAGTGCCCTCGCGAGACGCCGAGGCAGACGACGTTCTATACTTTGCGAATTATGTATTTCTAAACGGGGCGTCACGGCAAGGCGACCCGCTCGCCCGCAGTGCCCATCACCGCCGGCCATAGCGCAGATGCCTCGTTCGACCTTTTGAAATAGCAGCGAGCAGCCCGACCCGCAGCCACCCCCCCCCCCCCCTTCCCGTGGCAGTCCCCGCCGCAGTCGAGGGCGGCTGATCCGTGGCGCAATCGGCGCGAACTTGCGCGAAGGGAATCGCGGCCGAGAGGATGGCCCCCACCGAGGACAACCGTCAAGGTACCATAGCGTCCTCTCATGCTTCCGACGTCGGGCTGCCATGCCAGGCTCGTCGCCGTAGCGCGGCGCCGCCCTCCGGCGCGAGCCATAGCGGCAGTTGATTTGGCCGCGCCCAAGCTCAACGTTGAACGCATGGCGCTGGCGGGCCCTTATGCGCCTCTTCATCAGCAACGCAACGGCCGCCAATAATCCCGCCGTCGTCGGTGACAGCGGCCGCTCCGCCATCACTCGCGAGCTTAGAGTAGACGGCCATAGTGGAGCGGACAGGCCTTAGCCCCTGGGGAGGCGTGTGGGACGTGCGAGGATGAGGTTGGCGGGCAGATGCTTGCCGGCTTCGGGCGTCTGTGAAAGTGTGAAGTGTGAAGTGGCGCCAATGCGACGCCGCCCACTAGAAGTTACTGACGATACCAGTACGAGTAACGGCTGTGCGGATGCGGCCGAATATGATAACATAAAGCGTCCCGGGTCGCACGCAGCCGCATGCCGCCTGAATGTGCGGAATCCATACGGGCAGCCCGTACGAGTACATGTCTGAAAATCTGCGGTTGTGCGTTAATATGAAAACTACCCTAAACGCAGTGCATTCTTGGGCGGTGTCAACGGTGTTATTTGGATACTCATGGCGACAAGAGCGGCATGACCGTCAACATAACATTTAAGCATGTCGCCGTCGGGCCGAACTCCGTCGCCTTCCTCCACGACGGTGGCGCTCGCCGCCATGAGCGGCCCACCATGAGCGCAAGATTTTGAGTGCGGCAGGCCCGGGGGCACTACCGCCACCTCCACATGGTAGGTGCTGGTAATTTCAACATTGAAATTGAAATTGATTTACATGCTGACTTGCTGCTCTCCACTGCCCAAGCCGAGCTGCTTTTAGGACCTGCTTTATCCAACCGCGGTGGGAACCCTAGGGAGTACGGATGCAGCTTCCGGCCTTCCTCTTTGTCGCCCGCGCCCCTCCTCCTTCCATGTACCCCGAAGGCCAGTGCCCGGCTGGGTGCGGCGGGGGGCTGAGCGGGGTGGCCGGTTGTGGCGGGTTCTTGGATCATGCGACGATACTTGGGAGCCCTACGGGGGGCTTTTCAAATAATACTCGTAGTCCCGGTAGCGCCTGCTGGCGTCGCAGGGCAGCATCCATGTACGGGGGGGGTGCTAAAATTCATTTGCGTACGACCTCGGATAGGGAAAGCCTACTCGCGAGGGTTGTTCGAAAGAAAATCGTGTTCTCGTACCTTCGTAGATCCGCGACCGACCTGCAGAAGATCTGGCGTACCACCCACCAGTGAGTGTTCCACCTGTGAATCCCTCGAATCCCGGCCTAGTACAATGGTGTGTTCGGCGGACCCCTGCGGCCGATCCGTTCGGAACACCCAGGAAACCCTCAGCCGCCCCGTGAGAACGGGGGACGAGGGCGGCGCGGGTGCGAGGAGACGGGAGCCCGGCATTTTAAGGCGGGGCGGGCGTTATGAAGTGGAGAGCGAGGCCGGGCATGGCAGCGACTCAGAGGCCAAGACACATGAGCCGGAGTGCCAGAGGGGGCCGTAGCCATGCAACGGGAGGAGTCATTTGTCGGCCAGCTCGCTATGACTTTGGACGAGCGGCTATAGTGACGAGGCGCGCTGCGGAGACAAGCGGCTCGCGGGCGAGCAGAACCGGGATGCCGACCACAGAACGACGACACGCGGAATGGGGAACATGGGGGGGGGGGGGGGGGGGGGGGCGCCTTTTCTCCTCCAGCCTCCCTTGAAGATCCTAGTGCAAGAGCTTAGGCGGGTGAGATGGAGGCAGCATCGGCAGACGACCGCGGTCGAGGCCGCCGCCTTTTCCCCTCCAGCCTCCCTTGAAGATCCTACTGCAAGAGCTTAAACGGGTGAGATGGAGGCATCATCGGCAGACGACCGCGGTCGAGGCCGGCAGACCGCCACATCATCCGGCTCGGTGGGGTGCTCAGCACCGCGACCTGCGGGGTATTTTCAGCTATGGCGGCAGAAACCAAAACGCAGCACGACGACCGAAGATTACGCGGTGCCGGTGCATTACCGATATACAGGAAACCCTTTTGGGCGGGGCGACAACTATTTTCGTAATCCCCAGGTAGCGGTAGTCGCTCGCACTACTGGCGACCGCCCGTCCCGCTTGTTATCCGGAAATCACACATGTACTTATTACATGATATAAGGAGGCGGGATTTGGAAACGAAAGATGATGGCCGGTAGCTTGAGTTGTAATTACACTATTAAGTGTTCCCTACTACGGTAAGAGATAGCATGCCCTAAGAACAACTCAGATTGGGCGGTGGAGCGCAGCGCGTCATGCTAGCACGTTGTAATAAATTTCAATTTCCACGACGGCTTGAGTTGTTGGACGTTGTCGATGGTGACGCTCACGCATACTGACATGACGCCGCCAATCAGTTCACGGGGATGGTAGTGGAGAGGTTGTTGTTGTGAGGGTGACTGTGGTGAATGCCCACTCGTGGCCGCCGATAGGGTTCTGCAGCGGGGGTGTGAATCGAGCCTACGAAGCGATGCGGCGCCGCCATGGATAGCGCGCAGGCAACCGTGAGGCCGGGCGCGGCCGCACGCGTCGATTCAGATTCCCCGGTACTACAATACAAAGTACTGCTTGGGATTCAGCATCTTGTTTTCTTGGATATCCGGTAAAGCCCCTTTTTCCAAGAAAGAAATAGGCAGACGATGAAACAAACATATCATCATTGGTGGTTGTTTCTTTACTCATAATATGTAGCGCTACCACAAACGGACACCTACCTACAACAACCTATCTATTGTCTACAATTGCTTTATGCCCAACAATAATTTCGCATGTTTATTATTACATCAAGTAGACCCGTTGCAGAAGTGTGGAATCCAGAGAGCCGCAAGGGTCAATAATACTAGTCGCTACTACGTTGTACAGCCCCGCGTCCGCCGACTCGCCGACCCGGGACCCGGCGTCCATCGACGGACGGGCGGCGAGGCGGACGGGCGATGGTCGTCCGGCGTCCGGCGACGGATGACGAACAACGGCGTCCGGCGTCCGGGTCCAGTCCACGCGGCGGGCGCGGCGCTTCGCGCCATGCCCGCCTCGTAGACCTGACGAACGGCGACGGCCGGCCCGACCGGCGGCGGCCGGGCGGCCGGTACCCGTACCGGTACATGTAGTCAACAGGTAGGCGCGACAGTTTTTTTTGCATGCTCGGAATTATGACTGAGTCAATAACGAATACATTTTCGATCCATCATCTAATGATGTACGCGAAACCGTTCCGAAAGTCCGCGACAGACATACACACACATACATAATACTCACCTCGTAATTAATATGGTAGGATTAGATTCGCCACGTGACAACGAATGCGGACCATTCTCGTGGAATCGTCAAGACAAATTACGAACATATGTCGAAGCATGTCCCGAATCTTAAGGTGGAGGATTTGTACGTTATGGGAAGTGAGGGTACGTTATGGTACGTACCGGTACGTGAGTTTCCGGGTACGGTACTGACCGTAGTAGTACGTGACGTACGTTTGATGACGTGTCACGTAAATAACCAATCGGGGGGGAGGGGGCAGATATTCTGCAGCGCGCTACTCATGCACCGCCTCTGATCCTCGCCATGGGCATCCTCTGCTTTCCATTGCTATGGTGGCAATATGCGTGGGTTTGACTTAGTTGCTTGTACTAGAAGATCTAGGGCACCACACTCTTGCTGTACGACTACATGTAAACTGTGTTTACGGTCAAGGCATTTTTGGTTTATTTAGGGACTTCAAAACCCGAAAACCCCGCAGTGGGGCTATCGTCGTCCACAATGCCGCCTTCAGAGGTTGCCTCACGACATCCTCCCGAAGTTCCTCACTAGAAGCTCCGACACCAACACCGCTACTCTTGGTGTGTAATACTGGACATGTTTATGGAGTTTCCCAACTAATCAAATGTTCTGGTGGAACCCGTACGGTCTGCTTGGTGGTTTCAACCGGTTATAAGTTAACGGTACCACCAAGTTTCAGTAGGGGCTACCCCATCGCCCGCAAGCCTTGCGTTCCCGGGCGAGGAGCTACTTAGCAGATATGACAGCCACCACCACCAGCTCGCACGCCATCTTCCAGCTCGCTGCCTTTGGCAACGTTTTCGCGTACTTGTGCGCGCGAGGGTCGCAGAGGTTGATAAAGTGTGCACCGAGGTTCCTTTTCCCGGCAGTACGTCGTCGTGCCACGCACATGCGTTACATCATCGGCAACAATAGACCACCGACCCCTCGGTAGTGTATGTGATTTTTCTTGATCGACGGCCGTCCCGCGTTATTGTGGATTTCCACAACCACACGCGTGATTGAACCGTTACAAGGACGGCGCCGCTTATGCGCTTGTGTTTTCAGAGCGCTCATTGCCCTCGCCCCTAACCGTGCCCAGCGACGTTTGCTGCGGTTGCTGTGGGAAGCGTCTGCGCGGCTCGGCCCGTTGCGTTTCCGAAGTTGTGTATTAGCAACATCGTCGTCGCAAGGACAACAGTAACATATGCAGCCACCCGCCGGGGGAGGGGGGGGGGGCGGGGGGGGGAAGAAGCCTTACAAGCACCTGGTGTGCTCGATATATTTTGGTGCCCGGAACTACCCTTGTCCGACTCCGGTTTTAGAACCTCGGCGTCGGCCCGCTGGTGCCATCAGAGCGGCGGCCGACGTGTCCGTACCCTCGTCCCGACGACACATGCATCGTACGGGCCGGCTTAAGCTGTCAGAGCCCAAGCCCGGGCCAACCCGTTCCCGACTTCAAAACATCCCACCTTTGATATCACGAGCTGCCCGCCGTGGGGAAGCTCCGCCACTTAGCGCGACTTATGCGTTTCTTGGCGTCATCGCATGTTTGCGACTTGTGAGGTGGTCGGCAGCCGTCGCTGGTGCATCATCGGCGGCCGCCTCGTCATCCACATTCCACAAAGCGAGACCCGCGACGATGCTTTATCGAGTCGTCGGATCTGTTGCGACATCGCATGCAACCGATCGGTGCGGCACGACCATATGGGTCCCATGTCCCCGGTGCCGCCCCTACTCCGGCCCAACTGGAGTTTATGGACGGTGAATTGGCTCGCTTCCTGGCTGTTAAGGCATGGGAGCGATGCTACTACGCAAAATGGGTGTCCCGGCTTTCTTCGTTCCTAAATCCGGAACAAATAAATGGAGGCTCATGATTGACCTTCACCCCCTGAATCGCTACTGCGAGACGCGCGATCTTTCGTTTGAGACTTGCGCAATCTGCCAATCTGGCGCGCCCGCCATGGGATTACATGTTGCAGATGAACCTACATGATGGGTTTTACGCCGTTGGAATCGCCCATGAGGACATGGACTTTTTCACTGCCGATTGCCCCGGCACTATGTACCGAGTAGCTGACCTTTCCATAGGTTGGTCTTTGTCCCCTTATTACTGTTGCCAATTCACCAACATCATGCATGGCATTGCGTCGTAACCCGGCTGAAGCAGACGGCACAACTGTCCCCCGGCGCGGATTTGGCTTACGCATGATGCCCTACATGGACGATTTCCTTTTTGTTGCTCGGACTCAGGCTGGGGCATCTAGCAACGCGACTACATCGAACGCCAACCTCTCAGATTTGTATGTTGCGCAATCCCAACATGGGAGGCCAACCCAGAAACTCGTGCATCTGGGGGCTAGAAATTGACACTTTGGGGGTCATCTACTCTTCGTGCGTCTGTTAAGAAACTCGCCCGGCATTGCTCGCGCAGGCCAAACGCCTTATCCAGCGAGCGAAACGAGATCGTCGGTGCGGGCTGCCCTGCTCGCGAGTTGGCCCGCCCTCGCGGGCACAGTACCAGTTTCCTCTACTGGCCATTCGCCCCTGCTCGTTTCTACCTGCGTGAGCTTCACGATGTGCACAAGACTCGCCACTCTTGGTCCGGCCGCGTCGACAAGCCCATTCCGCCGGCTCGAACGTGATATGTAATGGCTGGTGGGCCGCCCAAGCCAACACATTACAACGGCCGCCCCCATTAACCGAACCCCTCGAAACGTTCTTGCACTCGACAGTTCGTCGTACGGTCGGGGTGTCGTTATCTGAACGAACACCATGAGGCTCGGGGTTTTTGGTACGGGCGATTGACCGCTCTGCGCACAATACCCTGAAAGAGCTCAAAGCCGTCCCGTTTGGCTATTGGCTCCTTCCTCCCCATGCTCCGTAACCGCCACATCCGCTTGCCACGAGGATACCAAGCAAGCGGTTGTCGGGTTCTCACCACCTCGCTCTCGGCTCCCCGCCGCCTTATGGCTGAGATACGCAAACATCGGTACCTCATTTACACGCAAGCATTACCCTTTCCGTGCGCTACATCCGCTATGCGGCGAATATTGGTTTGACCGCCGCAGTCGCGAGGTCGACCGCAACCATGGCAGTTCACCCTCGTACGATTCGCCTGGCTCACTGCAAGTGGGGCGCTTGCACCATCGACCGCTTCGCATCGTCGAAATCGCCCTCCTACCCCGCTACAACGCCCGCTGACGTGACCCGCGGTGCGAGGCCGTCGACGCCATGCGCCTTTCCGACGCTACATGATATTGCGAACGTAATTGGTGTAACCCCCTTGTAACCTCATCGGCGATCTTGTCTCCAAACTGGAATCTAGCGGTGCCCCAGCCATCGTCATCGTTCCCTAGCAACTGGCCTGGGAAAGCTTGGTACCTTCACCTCTCGGAGATGTGCCCCGACATTCGCTCCTGGAAGCCGCGCCACGACCTCTTCATTCCGTACTACTAGCGACCGCCTTCCCGTTGGTGCACCTACCCCGCTGGCATGTCGTCGCTTTCAACATTCCCGCCAGTGACCCCTGCCTGTGGCCTGTTGCGCCCGGCATTCTCTAGTCCGGCAAATCAGACGTTCTTCGTGAAAATGTTCTAAACTAGTTTATATGTGGTTTCTCTAACTGTACGGGATAGCCCTGGCGTGGCGCCCGTAGCGCGCATGTGCGCGCACATGATTGCGGGGGGCGGTCATGGCCACCACCTGCCACCACGGCGGACCAACCGGTCACTCTGCTGTGGCACGCTCCATCGAGCGCACCTCAGCCCGCCCAACCCCCTCCGGCTGTCGGCCCATCGTTTGCCCGCAAATTCCTGCTAAAGTACCCGTAGCCTATTGTTTGCCTGCAAATTCCTGATAATCATGATTTGTAATCAGACCTGGATCTATTGGGCATACCAGATGTTCCGTGTGAAATATCTACGACGATTACAGGGTATACAACACAAAGCGATGCGGTTTCCGGCGACCCCCAAGGTCTTACACTGTAGTTTTGTTTAGAGCTGTATATGATCGGGGTTTATTTTTCCCTCCCTGCCCTTAGGGTATGCGGGTGCCGACACCAGTACTGGTGCTTTAGCACTGGTGCATGCTTATTGCTTAAACACTTGTGCTTTAGCCCACGGGTGATTTGGCACTCACTACAGTAGTGCGTTAGTACTGAGAGCCGATGTACGCCACATTGCGAGCCCCCACAACGGGGCTCAACAGAAGGCCTTCCATGACGCCATATCTGTATGATATGGCTCGTATGATATACTCGCTGGAGAGTTCCTCGCGGTCCTGAGCTTAGCAGCTTGAGCGTGCACGCTGCCCTCATCAGACGGCGTATTCGAATTCGTCCGCCATCCCGCTGCCGCAGGTGCAAAGCGCGTCTATGGATCGCGCTCGCACACACACGCACTCGCGTGGCCCGGAGTCTTAACCGGGGGCGCATCACTCATCCATCCCGCCTCGTGCGGGATGCGAGCCGCGGCGCTTTTTAGCGGCTTGTAGTCGTTTGATCTCTAGCGCTGCTCCTCTTGGCGAGCGCGGTTGCGATTTGTTGCCGCGTCCTTGTGTAATTCAACACGTCGGGTGCCGGCGTGGCTACGGGAAACCACGCCACGAGCACATGTTAGTGCGCTATAGTATGTAAGCCTAAAAGTCGCTATAAGCACATGCTAGTCGGTATACGTGCAAGAAAGTGGTCGATTTTCCGTGATCATTTGAAAATTACGATGTAAATGAATCTACGAATATGCAACATAATTTACGAAATTGCAGTTTCCGACGACCCCCAAAATCTTAAATGGTTTTTTGGGGGCGTCCGGAACCCGTACTAGAGTAATTTATACATGGGCTAGCTTCAAAACGCGATCAGGAAATCACTCGAAAAGGCCATAGGAGACGTCCACTACACAAATTGCGCGGTGAATATATACATCAGTATTCCGGCAAAGATACAGTGTATGCTGTAATATACAGTAACAATGCCTATGGCGCGCAGGCTAGCCATGGGTTTCGAGTACGGATCGGGTACGAGGATCGTACCGAATCATTTTTTCGCACCGTCCGCCTGCTGGCGGAGCGCAATCTATTCAGCATCGCGCGCGGGGCTGCGATCCGTGCGGGACTGCGGGGTAGGGGCACCATATCCCCAGCATGTATACATACTACATGCCTTTATATACTACATGCCTATACTACATGCCTTTCTGCTGCTTGCTCATGTAAATAAATAAATATATCACATCAGTCAGTAAATGCTGCGAGACGCAGGACTACCACAGATGATCGTACATACATGTAGTCGCTGTATGCATTAAATAATAGTAACATATTTTGAATAACTATGGAGATACAGATACTGGTCTTTCTTGCAATTCACACCTGTTGCCAAAAGTAGTACTCGAAAATCTGGTACTACAGAAAATCGGATACTGGTTTACAGGCGGCACGATACGCCAGGCACGGGCTGGGCGGCGGGGACAGCAGTCGCGCCGTTCCGCCAGGCTTCGCACCACGTGCAGAGGGCCGCACGCCCGCGCACAGTCGCACAACCCAATCACCCGCGGGAGCAGCATCGCCACCCCAAGACCCGTATGCTGAGCGCGTAGGCGCAATGGTTTTCCCTACGCGGTGGAGCGGCAGCGCGGTCGCGGCGGCGGCGAGCGGGCTGTTGTTACCACCGCGCAGCACGGCCGCGGCACAGCGCCGCGCTGCTCACCTCCTGCTTATCGCCGCGCTGTTGCTCGGTGAGGCGTTGCCGCGCAGCGGGGGGCTGCATGTATGCAGCCGTGCAGGGCCACACGTGCCCGCCTGCATTGCCCCGCCTCCCGGCTGGTCGCGAAAACGCCTTCCCCCCTGCGTCCCTTGGGAGGCCTGCACCTGCCCCCACGCCCTGACGGCCTCTCTCGGCTCCAGTTTTCCGCCAAGGCTCTCGACAGCCCCCCCCCCCCCCCCCCCCCCCCCCCCCCCCCCCCCCCCCCCCCCCCCCCCCCCCCCCCCCCCCCCCCCCCCCCCCACCCCCACCCCCTTGCCCCCGGCAACGCCTTCCCCCGATGGGCCAGCTTGCATTCCGGAATCGAGCAGCTCCTTCCCTGGCGACCAGCGTGTCCCTTCTCATCCGCACCGTCTCACTCGCCACGTTGCATGCCCCCCCTCTCCTGCTTTGCCCGCGAGCGCAGGTCGGTCCGGGAGGCCAGGAGCGCCGGCTGCTGGGAACGTCCAGTCAGCTCGGGGAGCCGATAAGGTAGGCAGGCCCAAGACTGCCCGGTTTCTGCCATGAATGTATCACTCATAATGCCCCGTCGAGTCGTCGATGGATACTGTTGTCGTTGCGGGCCCCTCCCTCCTCGTCCCTCCCGTCTTGCGCCGCCGCACTACCCATGAACTATCCCGCGTGCGCGTCTCGCTTATACGCGCACTGAATCGGCCACCTCTTGCCTCCGCTTCGCCTGCCAGGATTGGGCTACTACATTCAGCCTGCCTTTCCCGCAGCGTGATTGCACGCAGACTGGCGCGCTCGTCCAGGTGGGGATGCCTCACCTGAGTCCACCCTCTCCCTCCTGCGCCGCCATCCATGTTCAGCACCAGAGAGCGTGGTGGGGCTTACCACGTGCGTTTACCTCTGGTTTGTTTGTGTCACGTATACGGCGGGCAGGTGGGGGAACCCGAGAGGGAGCAGCAACCTCTGCAGCACGTTCAGCACCCCTCGAGGCGCCTACAACCAGGTATGCGACCGCCCTCCTGCCCGCAGGAGCCCCCGTCTCACCCTGGCCACAACCTCGTTGCCACTGACGTGACTGCTGGTGTGGACCCGCGGCACAGGTGATGGACGACAACTGCTGGTACGTCTGCGAGGCGGGCGACACACTGACGGACGACCAGCGCGCCTTCCTCGAGCGCGTGGCCACAGGGGCCTTTGCCTGGCTCGCCTCTGCTGGTGGCGGTTCGGCCTGTCGCGGAGCCCACACACTGGCGGACCTGGGTGCCTGCGACGACGACCAGCATGTCCGCCTCCCTTCAGGTGCCAGTCCCCTCTCCCCCCCTATTCAACCCGCCCATGGTGCGAGTATGTCCCGCCTGCAAAGGTGTAGGTGCCCGTGTGCGCACAAGCGCCGGCATAGTGGTAAGGTCACTGCACCCGTCGTGCTGTCAAGAGGTCAAATTTTAGACAAAGCTATAGCGGAACTATAGCTTGTAGGTGAACTAACAAGCCGGATTTGAGGCTTGTTATAAGGATTCTCATAGGTGTGTCGGCAGTCAAAGATGAGATGGAATATTAGCCTCTGATAGGGGCTGTGCAAGAGCCCCGCATTCGCTGCATGTCCGCCGGCATATTTTCTCTTTCATGCCTTATTTGCCTCATGTCGATGACGCCCGTTCTGCCACGCAGACCTGGTGCGCCGCGGCGCCGCCGACGCGGACCTCTTCCTGGTGGTCAGCGTGCGCCCACAGCGCGGCGGCCAGCCCGCGACGTCGCGCGTCTGCACCGTGGACGACCAGCGCCGCGCGGTCGTGGGCCACGTCAGCCTCGCGCCCAGCCTGCTGCCGCAGTCCCGCCTTTGAGGACATCGCGCGCAAGGAGCGCCTGCTGGACCGACTGCTGCTGCACGAGGTGAGCGGGCAGGCGCAAAGCGGCGGCTTCAGGCACATACCCTAAGGCCCTAGGCCTCATCGGCCATTCTGTCCCCTCCTTCCCCCCTCGGGAAGCCGCGTATATCAGGCGCTAAACCCATATTCTACCCTAAAAATCCTACACAGGGTTTATATGCCAACCCTGCAGGGGATTAGGGTATTAGGTTTTGACTCACCTGCCTTCCTATGAGTGAGTTAGGGTATTAGGGCTTTGCCCCGCACCGCCTAGCCGCCATTTTGCATTGGCCCTGCGCTGCCCTTGCTTTATACGGGTAGCCTTTCGATGTCAAAGGGGGGGGGGGGGGGGCATTTCACGCTGACAGAGCCGTGTGTCTGTGGCTGGCAGGTGGCTCACGTGCTGGGCTTCCGCACGGCGGCGCTGCGGGCAATGGGCCAGGAGGCTGCGCTGGGACTTGGAGAGCGGCAGCCGCTCTGGGCAGGTTTGAGCCTGAGCCTGAGCCTGGGCAGACCCGCTGAAGCTCATCCTTGAGGAGAAGAGAGGGGGGGGGGGGGGGGGGGGGGGGTTCGCAATTAGGGTGTGATGGTGAATTTAGGGTTTGAGATTCAAACAGAGGTGATGGATATTGCATTCTTTAATTTGGGCTTTTAGGTTTCAAGAATTTGTTAAGTTTCAGACTCTAAAACCCTAACATTTAAAACCGAGCGAGATTTACAATGGAGTGACGAGATTTGTTTCTTGTGGGGGTGTCATCCCAGTTTACGGAACCCTAACAAAAGGCATGTGGGTACATTTGCGGCGCAGGAGGTGACGGGGGCCACGGTGCTGCGGGAGGCCCGCTGGCAGTACGGCGCGCCCGACCTGGCAGCGGTGCCGCTGGCGGAGCGGCCGCTGGGGGCGCCAACGGCAGCATGCCGCCCGACGAGCTGCACTGGGCGGCGGACTGGGGGATGGGCGAGCTCATGGCGGGGGAAGTGTCCCTGCATAGCGCCTTCAGCGCGCTGTCCCTCGCCTTTTTAGAGGACACCGGCTGGTGAGCCGCCACCCCCCGCCCCACCCTCCCCCCCCCCCCCCCCCCCCCCCCCCCCCAGTCTCCCCGGGGTGTAGGCCACGTCACAAGAGTACGGGTACCGGCGCACCTATTTGCACCCTTGCTACAAGCCTCACATTGGGCCCGCATGCAACCTACATGAATATTCGCTATAGTTCC